>CAUYRT010048570.1:0-189414 GCA_963574885.1 Lepilemur ruficaudatus
TGAATGCTCAGTGCTTATTAATTATCACCCTCACCCTCACCATTGTTACCATTATTAGGCTCTGTGAGACTGATGAGTCTCTGTCTGTTACTCCTGAATGCCCATTAGATCCTGTGGCACATAGAAGGTGCTCAGTAAGTATTTGTTGAATAAATGAATAAGTGAATTGAATTAAATGTGGGACTTGGATAAAGATACACTGTCACAAACTCAAACTCAGCGCCTCCAAATCCCACTTAACCTGGTAAATTATGGCAGAATCACCCTGATTCATGAACCATGGGTGGTAGGTTGAGAACAGGTATCTTCCAGCATTATCCTGTCCCTTCTACAAGAACGTGCAAATGACCCCTCCCTGATTCTCTTCCCTCGCAATGCTGAGCATCACGGCCTTTGGAAAACTTCCCTGAACCTCCAGATGTGGGCGAAGGGTCCTGCCTAAGTGCTTCAGGGGTGTGCTTCATTCACCCCTCATACGGCGCCTTCCACACGTGGCCATCTGCCTGCACATCCCACACTAGAGTATGGTCTCCGTGAGGGCAGGTCAGCAGTATCTCTGTGGCTATCAGGGTGCCTGGCACAGACAGATGAAGGAGTCTCACAGCTGGGTGGGTTCAGGCCCCAACTGGCCCCACTGTGAGGCCCGCTGTGCTTCTGCACAAACTATTATCCCATGTTTCTGTTCTGAAAACAGAACACATGCTCATTTCCATTTCTGACTGTCTAGGGTGTGGGAATCCTTCCAGATTTGGTGACTCTTCAACTTCCTCTTTGGTTTCCCCTAAGAAGTGACTGGGATCTGTAGGTGCATCAAGGGCTGGAGAGTCAGAAGCACGTTGTGCTGAGAGCAGCCTACGATTGCTCAGTGACAAGCAGGGAAACCAGACTTCCTGTGACATAACTGAGCATGGCATGGGGATTTCTACATTTCCAGGAAGACTCTGAAACCCTGTTTAGAACGTAACGAGTCCCTGACACCGTCTCAGGCTCTGAACCAAGTAGCAGACAGAGAGAGGTCTGCGAGACAGCGGAGGGGGCGGGCAGGGGGAGATGGCGTCACATACATGCGCCATCCAAATCCCCTTAAGTTGTCTGCAACCCTTAGGTCTTTATTTTCTTTGAACAAAGTTATGTCTCTTTTTAATCTATAAAAGTAAAACAGAGTCATTATAGAAACAGAAATAAAATGCAGGCAAGAAAAAAGTAATAAAAATCAAACACTTAAAATGTTGGTATTTCCTTTCTCAAAAAAAATCTTTCTCACTGTTGAAATGAGATTGCATGCTTCATAGAATTCTCTATAACTGCTGATAAAAGAAAACTTTAGACAAATTAAACTTAACAGAGTTTATTTAAGCAACGAATGATTCATGAATCCACAACACTCAGAACCAGAAGAGGTTCAGAGAGCCCGGCAGCGTGAGCAGCCAGCTTTTACAGGCCGAACGCTGAGGCAAAGTAGAGAAATCACCTGATTGGCTGCAGCTAGGCCTCTGCCTTACCTGGGCGTGGTGCAATGCGTTAGCTGCTGTGATTGGCTGAAGCTTAGCTGATGTCATTGGCTGAAGCCAGCTATTTGTTACAAAAATATATACTCCTAAGTCAGGATTCAGTTTGTGTACCCACTAAATTAGGGTGCAGTTTGTTATGTAGGAGCTCAAAATACCAAGGTAACCATAGGCTAATGTCCTCCTGCTTATTTAACACCTCTTTGTGGGTTTTTTGTTTGTTTTCATGTAGGCAACGCATTGTGAGCAGCTTTACACATGGCTGAATGTCATCCCAAAGCAGCTTTGTAAGTGGCTGCTGAGTGTCATGTTGTGTGTAGGTGCCAGAATTTATTTCAGTGATTCCCTATGGTTGGATATTTAGATTGGTTCTAAATTTCATTATTATAACCCAGAAATGAGCATTGTTTTAGGTAAGCTGCTGCACAGCCATGCTTACTTCTGTAGGATGAATTGCTAAATGTGGACTTGCTAGGTCAAAGATGTGGACTTTTATAATTTTGCTACATCTCACTCTACTGCTCTCTACAAAGACGGTTTTCATTTTGGCTCCCGCCAGTTGGGCATGAGGGAGTGTGTTGTAATTTTGTGGCATTCCCTCCTGTCACGGCTGCCTTTGGTTTCCACTTAACCTGTTTGCACTGGGATGAGGGATGGTGGGCCGTGCAGTTGGCTCCAGTCCCCACTTGGGAAAAGCCCCAGAGAAACCTCAATAAATCCGGCTCATGCCAGGGACGGCCAGTGTGGATATCAGTGGAGCAGAACAATAAGTGATTAATAAAATGCTGTGATGGTCCTATTAAACGCAGCTTAGACGTTAATTGACTCTGGGATCACACAGACCTGGGTTTGAATACTAGCCTTGACTTGCACAAGATCTCTCTGAGCCTCGATTTTCTCAGCTATGAAGTGGAATAATAATATCACATCCTGATAGGGTTTATTGGGAGTTAAATGGAATCAGGTATGAAAAACCCATAATAAAGGGTAGGTACCCAATGGGTGCACATTACCTAGAATTGTTATTAATTAGGCACAATAATTTGAGCCAACACACCAACTGTTTAGTTAAGGCCCTTAAGAGACCTGTTAAAGTGCTAAGAATGATTTCTAACTAGTGTAACAACCGTTCTCATGGGAAGAGATGCCCGTATGAGTTAATTTCCTTAAATGCTTACTGTAGTCTATGTTTCTTAATTCAGTGTTTCTTAACACTCCCTGTGGAATTTTATTTGGCTTAACAGGCGCTATTTTCACAGAGCTGTCCTAGCAAGACTTTTCCATGGCAAGGGAAAGGCAAACCCAGGCTTGGGAAAAATGCAGACCCTGCAGTCTCACCAAGACCCCCCAGCTCAGATCTCAGAGTGGATCTGTACCATCAGCAAGCTCCTTAGATAATTCTTATAGCTGGTGGGGCCTAAGACTGCAAAGTGGCACTGGAAATGCTAGAAGGTAACCACAAATTGGATGTTTTGGGATGCTAGGAAAAAGGATGACATTTTTATTTCATTCTCTTAAAAACGCTAACCACAGCATCATTTCTGCTATATCCAGAAGGGAACATGGCCTTAGGTCTTTCAACGAGGTTAACCTTCAGTTTTAAACCGTCTGCTGTGAGCTGCGACTTTATATTTTTCTTTCTACTCTAGACCCGCCCCTCAGGGGGCCTCGAAGTCTGGTTTTCGGTTCATGGTGTTGTCAGGGCCACGTAGCCCAGAATCGCACTTCCTTCCCTGAGGACACATTTATTCTGGTGGATGAGCTGTTTTCCATTTAAATGTCCTTTAGCAATAAAAGTTCTGCCTCTGATGGGGGGTGCTGGCTTTGTTTGCAGAGACCACGTGTTCACGACTGTCAGCTTGGCCTGGAAGAGGGAGCTTTTGAAGGGCAGCTCTAAGCTGGCTCTTTCGAGTCCTCCTAGGAAGATAACTCCTATTTCATTGTATGTTATTTTAAGTTAGAGCTCCCCTTCAAGGCATCCATCTATTTTCCCAGTTCATGGAATTAATTATTTGGGTACCAGGTGCTTTATCAGGCCTTTTGTACACATTATTTCAAATTCTCAAAGCAACCTGGGAAGTCAGCATAGGGGCTGATTGCCACTTTCGGCTGTCCGCCATCACCCCTCTTCTTCCTCTCTGCACCTGATGAGAGTGGCAAGTGAGCACTTCTCCCATCCCTTTCCTCTGTCAACCTGGCCTGCCAGACACTCTGTCCCAGGACATTGAGCCTTGGCCTCAGCTGGGCCTGGCTGGAACTTCTGGGGCACCTATCAGTGCATCGCCTGTCTCCTGGGGCTGGAGCCTGCTGTGTGGGTTAGCCTGGCCCTCTGAGGTCCTATGGCTGCCACCCATTTTCCACTTTCCAAACCTCCTCAGATACCCATCAATTCTGTGAGCCCCAACCCTCGCAAGTGTTTAATACATTCCGTTTGTTGTTTAAGGGAAGGGTTCTTTCTGCTGCTTGTAACCAAGAGCCTGGTCTGATCACTGGGGATTACTGGCCCCAGCTTACAGATAAGAAAGTTAGGCTGTGGGTTACAGCTTTGGAGCAGAAACCTCCTCTCGTAGAGAACTCAGGTATCCCAGAATATGAGCCAGGCTAGGCTAGGCGGGATCTGGAGCCCTGATATTCAAAAAAAGATGATTACTCTTTGGTTTGGTTTCTTTACTGAGTCCTGCACACCAATTCATTTCCTGAGTTGCATGCAACATGGCCAAATCCAGGTCAGCACAGAACAGCGGCTCGTTATTGAGTACAGTCCACCCGAGTGATACACAAGGGGATTCGAGTTAGAACACAGATGAATACACGTGTTTTACAAATGTAAGTTTGTGTACCCTGCCACACATTGCTGTGCATGAGAAAACTAAAATAAGCTCATCTAATTCATGATTTCATGTGACTTATTGCTCAGAAAGAGGAAAAGATTTTTTAAAGTTAAAAAAATAAATTCAGTTAAAATAATATAGAAAATAAATAAAAGTAACTATGGTTAATCTCAGAAAAGTCAAGAACCGTGATGGTGATACATGAAGGTCTGAAACGGAAGTCTCCAGAAAAGTGGGAGGTACATCAAGGGAGTCTCAGGCGAGATTCTGGTCCCAGAGGTGTCAACTCAGAGGACAGATCTTCTTGGTGCCATCTCTTTTGTTGAGACAAATGATCTTGAAGCTTTCACTTCTTATTGGCCCTCCATCCTTCATCTGAAAGCATGCATGAAACCAAGCCTGGGTGAGAGAGGTGGGTCTTCTTTGCCCAGAGTCTAATGAGCAAGCGAGAGAGGCAAGTTGAGATTTTTCTGATCATTGACAGGGGCATTTGGGGAGACTCATGAAACAGAAAATCAAGAGTTCTGGCTGGTGTTAACCTGAGGGCATGGGCTTGGTGTGTTTCCAGGTGCAGCATGTCCTCCTGGAGTTGGAGGAGTTCAGATCAGAGTCACCATCTGTCTGTTCACTGCTTTCTTCCAACATTCATTGAAAACTTCTTATTTCCCACCTGTCAGGTGCCAGACACTGTGCTGTGCACCAGCACTCCAAGGTGGATGAGTACCCAGTGTCTGTCCTCCAGAACAACATCAACAGTAATCTGCCCCGTATGGTTCACTGGTGTTGGTGAGATGGTAATGGTCAACACAGGGACCAAAAGAGCAGAGGAGGAAGGCTGCCTTTCTGTGTGTTGTGGGGAAGTGGGATGGTGGGGGTAAGGGAGGGGATTAGGGAGCTTATTTAAGCCAAGCTGGGATTTGCAAGCCCCACCACCATCATTTACTAGCTATTTGCCCTTTGGACAAATTACTTAATTTACCCTTGCTTTTCTGTCTTCATCTGCAAAATGGGAATAACAATGCCTTCACAGATTAAATTAGATGATCTATTGAAAGGGCTTGATAATATCCCCTTGTATGTATATACCACATTTTCTGCTCATCCATCAGTAGACATTGACATTGTTTCCGCCTCTTGGCTATTGTGAATAATGCTGCCATGAACACGGGAGTGAAAATTATTCAGCCTTAAACAGGAAGGAAATTCTGTCATGGGCTACCACATGGATGAACCTTGGGGACACAGTGCTAAGTGAAATAAGCCTGTCACAAAAGGGCAAATACTGCATGATTCCACGTACAGGAGGTGCCTAGAGTAGTCGACCTCATAGGAGCAGAAAGTAGAACAGCGGTTGCCAGCGGCTGGGGGTCGGAGACATGGGGAGTTGGCATTCAATGGGTATAGAGTTTTAGCCACACAAGATGAAAAAGTTCTAAAGATCTGCTATGCAACAAAGTACCCATAGCTCACAATACTGTACTTGGCACTCAAAACCTTGTCAAGAAGTTAGATTTCATGTTATATATTTTTCACAATAAAAAAAGGGAAAGGGCTTAAGCAAACAATAGTATTATTCTTCATGAATGTTTACACTTGTAGTAAATGCATAAAAACATGGGAGGAAGGATGCTTACTGAGTTTTGGCAAGCAATTGTTTCCAGGAGGAGAAGGAGAGAAATGGAATTGGGAAGGGGAGAACTCTGATGAATAAAACTTTAGAGTTTTATTCCTTAGAACAAAAAGGATCTGAAGCAAATAGGGCAAAATGTCACCTTGGTTAAATCAGAGTGAGGTGCACATTGAAATTTATCATCTTTATTACAGTTGAAATACGTAATAATTGTAACGAAGATAGTGCTCAGCAAAGCACTTAGCCCAGAAGAGGACTCAAAAAGTGGCAGCCAAATAATTCGTACTGAAACACAGAGCCTATGCAAAAGTCCACAGGCAAGAGGGAGAGAGCTGTGCTTCTAGAAAGGCTCGAGCACCTATGATGCTGGAGTATGTAGGCTCGAGTGCTGACACTGGGGAGGAAAGCCAGGACCAAAATACAAGGGGCCCCCGCGTGCGTAGATGCACCCCACTGAGGCTCCACTCTGGTCTAGCGTGGGGAAAATGAAGTCTCAGCTCCAAAGCCCACGCCATCCTCAGGGGAGCTGAAGGTGGCTCCAAGTCCCTGCCGCCCCATTCACCTGGGAGGCTCCCAACAAGAGCGGCTCTTCCAGGTACTACTGAGTCTTTGCACTCTCTCTCTGCACTTCACCTTGGGATCACAAAGCCTGGCCTTTCTTGGGTAAGAAAGTAAAAAGCAGTTGTTGTGATTGAATGAGAGAGGGCATCTAACAAGATTTTCTGTGATTTGAAGGCTTGAAGAAAAAGCTGTCCCACCTTGTGTAGGGATTACTGGCGAAGCAAGGAGGTCCATGGTTCTGAGGGTAAGGTGGTAGATTCCAGAACCAGCACCATCCCAGAGTCTCAGGGTCAGCTAGGGGGTAGCTGGGTCTGAGAACTCAAACAGTCACTCAGGGCTCTGGCAGTCTCCCAACACACGCCTGAGAAAGGGCACGATCTGTCAGTGGAAGCACAGGGTGGCACCCAACACCACGTCTCCAGGTTGGACCCTCGGGGGCAGCTTCAGAGCACCATCAGCACTCAATCTACAGCATCTGCCCTTCTCTGAGAGACAGCAGCTGCCGTTGTCCTGGGGCAACCTCTGTTTCCAGCTTCCACTGTGTTCCCAGGCCTAGCCACAGCTGGGACGGGTGTTCAGGGCCTCACGGCTCTGGCCCACCATACTTCCAGTTCTCTGCAGCCTCATCCTCAACAGCGGACAGGAAAGCGCCTTGTCCCTAAAGGCTGTGGCCATTTTTCTTGGGAATTCCCTCCACCAAGAGTGAGGGATTGAAATAGTTTTCAGGGAAGAGCCCTGAGTTAGTTGATTTAATAACAGTTTCCACTGAACATAACACAGGGAAATGAGTGTCTCCTCTCCTGGAACTACCTATCACATCCTGACACCTGTGACTGCTACATGTGTAGGGGACTGTGTTTACTTTTTAAGGCTGTCATAACAAATTGCCACAAACTGAGTGGCTTAAAACAACTGCTCTAGGCTCATCATGTTCCTGGAAGCTAGAAGTCTGAAATGGAGGTGTTAACAGGGTCATGCTCTCTCTGAAGGTTCTAAAGAAGAATCCTTTCTTGCCTCTTCCTAGCTTCAAGGGATGACCTGCAATCTGAGGGCATTGCTTGGCTTGCAGCTGCATTGCTCTAATCTCTGCCTCTGTCTTCAAAAATCTTCTTTCCTTCATGTCTTTATGACTCCGTGTCTTTAAATCACCAGGCATTGGATTTAAGGCCCATCCTAATTCAGTATGACTCTGTCTTAACTTGATTATATTTGCAAAGACCCTATTTCCAAATAAGATCACATTCACAGCCTCTGGGTAGACATGAATTTTTGGAGGACACCATTCAACTGACTACAGGGACTTAGAGAGCTTCTGGATTTTGGACACAGCTAGCCAAGGACAGCCACACGCAGCTTCTCATACCTGCTAGCTTTACTGAAAAAAGGACCAATTATATTGGTTTTCCCCTCAAGACACTTGTAAATATTTGGGGGCCCCTGAACATATAATGGACACATAGACTCTGAAAACTGTTGCAGAGAACAGACTTAAATTCTGCTCTTTCTTGTGGGATTAGAAGATGTTGAGGAGTAGTGTGCAGCTAATGCATATGTGCCCTGGGGACAGATTAGAACATATTACTCCAGTATATACTCCAGTATATATATATTGCATATACTCCCCTGAGTATGAAACAGGGGAAATTGCCTATTTAGTGACAGAAATTAGTGTATCCCCACTTCTTCTTGAGTGTGTGCACACAGCAAGAGATGAGGTTTCCAGTTTCATTTGAGGGTGGAAATAGCTTTGCGATGATAATCCAGAGTTGAACAGGACACTGTCTCTGACTTCAAAGATTCAAAGTATAGTGAAAAAAAGGACAAGTAATCGGTCCAAGCTTTCACCAATGGAATCTGAGCGGGATGTGCAGATTCAATGTCACTTGGTTAAAGGAAATCTCCTGCCTTAGATGTCCCTTCTTTCTCCTTCCTATGACCCTAAACAACAAGGGCCTCTAACCCGACTTAGGCCATACATAAGAAAACAGCCAATGGTTAGCTAGGATCTGGTGGTTTCTGAAGCATACTTGTGAAAGGTGGAAGAATACTATGAAAAGAACTTGAATCTCTAGCATTCCTCTAACCAAAAAACACAAAACAATACTGAACATGTATGCACCTAACAACAGAGTTTTAAAATACATGAAGCAAAATCTGACAGAGCTAAAAAGAAAAATAGATGAACCCACAATTACAGTTAGAGAATTAAACACTTCTCTTTCGGGAAACAGAAAACTGACAAATTAGCAAGTATGTAGAAGACCTGAGCAACACAATTGACTGACCAGATTTAATTGATGTTTATAGTACACCACCCAACAACAAAATGCACATTTTTTTCAAGTGCACATGGAACAGTCAGCAAGACAGACTATACCCTGTGTCATAAAAGAAATCCTAAAAAACAAAAAAAATAAATCATAGAAAATATGTTCTCAGACTACAATGGAATTAAGCTAGAACTCAGTAATGGAAAGATAACTAGAAAATATCCAAACATTTTAGAACTAAACAACATACTTCTAAATAATCCATAAGTCAAAGATAAAGTCTCAACAGAAATTAGAAAATATCTTTAATTGGACAAAAATGAAAATATATCATATCACAATTTGTGGGGTACAGCTAAAACAGTGCTAGAAGAAATTTTATACAATTAGTGCTTATATTATATAAAATAAAAAGTCTTAAATCAATAGTAAACTTCCACCTTAAGAAACCATAAAAAGAATGAAATAAACCAAACGCAAGTAGTGGAAAGAAAATAATAAATATAAGAGAAAAATCAGTAAAATTGAAAGCAGAAAAATAGTAGAGAAAGTTAATGAAACCAAAATTTAGTTCTTCAGAAAATCAATAAAATTTATAAACTTTCAACAAGACTGACAAAGAAAAAAAGAGAGAAGATATAAATTACCATCATCAGGAATAGAAGAAGGCATATTACCAGAGACCTTTCAAAGGATAAGGGAATGCTCTAAATAACTCTATGCACATAAATTCAGTACCTTAGACAAAATTCTTTGAAAACTATATCAAAATTCACCATACACAAGACAGTTGATACAATAGACTTATAACAAGTGAAAAAAAAATTAAGAAATTTCTAGGCCCAGATGATTCCACAGGAGAATTCTACCAAACATTTAAAAAAGGAACATCAATTCTACACAACCTCTTCCAGAAAACAGAAGAAAAGAGAATACTTCCAATTTACTTTATAAGGCCAACATTGCCCTGATATCAAACTAGATGAAGACAGTTCAAATAATATCTCTGATATTAGTACAAAGATCAATATCCCTTATGAACATAAATGCAAAAATGCTCAACAAAATATCAGCAAATCAGATCCAGCAAAACATAAAAAGGATGATATACCATGAACAAATGGGGTTTGTCCCAAAAATGCAAGACTGGTTCAAGATTTGAAAAATTGCCATATTAACAGTCTGAACAAGAAAAATTACATAACTACAACAATTGGTGCAGAAAAGCATTTGAAAAAATTCAACATTCATTAATGATAAAAATTATCAGCCAACTAGGAATAGAAGGTAACTTTCTCAATCTGATAAAGAATAAGTACAAACAAACAACTAAACAAGGAAAACCCACAGCTGACATCACACTTAATGGTGAAAGAGTAAATGCTTTTCCCCAATTATGGAGACTAAAGCAAGGATGCCTGGTCTTACCTCTCTTATTTCAACATCACCCTGGGAAATCTTAGCCAGTGCGATAAGACAAGAAAAAGAAGTGACATCCAGATTGAAAAAGAAGAAATAAAACTGCCCTTACGCATTGACAATATAATCGTCTATGTAGAGAATCCCAAGGAAACCATTTTTGAAAAGTCCTAGAAACAATAAATGAATGTAGCAGCATCAAAAGATACAAGGTCAACATACAATAATCAATTTTCTTTCAATCTCCTAGAAATGAATAATTATAAATTGATATTAAAAATAGAAATATCATTTACAAAAGCTCTCAAGAAATAAAATGCTTAGGCAAAAATCTAACAAAACCTGTATGGGATCTGTATGTTAAAAACTATAAAATGCTAATGGAATATCCCAAAGAACGCCTAAATCAATGGAGAGACAGACTGTATGTACAAGCTTATTCTAAAGTTTATATAGAAAAGCAAAGGCCCCAGAATAGCCAAAACAATTAGGAAAAAAAGAATGAACTTGGAATCATACATCCTGATTTTAATATTTATTACAAAGCTATAGTAATCAAGACAATGTGATGTTGGTGACAACTCAGAACATAGATCAGGGTAACAAAATAGAATAGACCTACACAAATATGGTCAATCAATATTTGACAAATGTGTAAAATCAATTCAATGAAGACAGGTAGTCTGTCAAAAATGGGTTTGAACAATTAGTTTAAATGTTTGGATCATAGACCTAAGGGTAAAAATAAAGCTATAAAACTTTTAGAAGAAAACATAAGAAAAAAATCTTAGGCAAGAAGTTCTTAGATATGACACCAACAGCACTATCCATAAAAGAAAAAAAATCATAAATTAGACTTCACCAAAATTTTAAAAGCAGTTTTCTCTATGGAATACACTTGTAAGAGAATGAAAATACTAGCTATTGGGAGAAAATATTTGCAAATTACATATCTGAGAATATATCCAGACAGTGCCAATCCTAATCCTGAAAGACAATCCCAAATGCCATAATCCTGAGAGTTGAAATCCTGAAAGTTCAAAATCCCTAATGTCTAAAATCCTAAACATCACAATCCTGAAAGATTAAAATCCTGAATGTTGAAACCTGAAAGCCAAATTCTGGGGAAGGGATTAGTGCATTTTCACTTGTATGCAGGGTGGTTGCATCATGTTAGTTGCATCATGCAAGGTGGAACTATTACCTTGTTATTGCCTTTATTTGGAAATTAAGTATGGTTTAAGGAGCTGCATATGGGTGTCAAGTTGACAAGGAGTGGACCTGTAGACTTAATTTTAAGTGTCAATTTGACTGGATTAAAGAATACCTAGAAACCGGGTAAAGCATTATTTTGGGTGTGTATGTGAGGATGTTTCCAGAGGAGATTAGTATGTGAGTCTCAGTGGACAAAATGGGGAAGATTTGCCCTCGATGTTAGTGAGCGCCAGCCAATTGTCTGGGGGCCTGGAGAAGAAAAATACAGAAGGTAACAGACTTTTCTTCTGCTACCATGGACGTCAGAACTCCAGGCTTGCCAGCATTTGGACTTAAGACTTACACTAGCAGCCCTCTGGGTCCTGAGGCTTTCGACCTTGGACTGAGAGTTACATCATCTGCTTTTCTGGTTCTGAGGCCTTTGGACTTGGACTGAGCCACTCTCCTGGCATCCCAGGGTCTCCAGGTTGCAGACAGCCTGCCACGGGCCTTCTCGGCCACCATAATTGCACGTGCCAGTTCCTCTGGTAAATCCCCTCTCGTGTATCTACCTACACACACTTTTAGTTTTGCCTCTCTGAAGAACACTAATACAGATTTGGTATCAGGGAAGCCAAATACCATTCCTTCATACTGTATTCCTTACAACGTAATGGAAGCGATCTGTGAAATTGTTTCCTTGCAAAAAGCTGTGATAAGTTACGGGTCTACTTAATGGTGAAAGATAAAAAGTTTAAAAGCTAATTATTACTGGTGCTGCGAAAGCAGAAAATCGCTTAATTGCAAATGGCCAAACAACAACCAGACTTGCAAATGGACAGCATATACTTACAAAATGTGCAGACCACAGCACTCTCCAAATACAAGTGCGGTATTTCAAAGACCGCAGAAGTGAAAACACAGATAAAAATGGGAGAAATCACCCTGCCGAACTATCCAATCACATATGACTTCTGCCCCATTATACATAGTGCCAATTCGCTATGCTATGGGTTTCATTGTTGCATTATTTTCAATATTGGTGGTATAAATTATGTAAAGACTTTCAGAAGTTCTAATTTGCTGTATGCGTTTTTTGCAGATGTGACTCCATGTAAATGCCTTACCACAATGGCGACTGTGTGTGAGCTTTGTGCGTGTACTTAAAAACACTGAAACTTCCTCATTAAATGAAGAGATGTCCTTTTCGTACATATGCGTTTGTGAAAACTAAAATTTCTTGAGATGTCGGCTTTTGGGGCAACTGCATATGTGGTGATGACCCATTATAGCCTTTGATTAATCTCATCCAAAGTCTGAGGTCCTCCATCACAATTATTTGAGATGACCACAGTTCTAAAGCTGGGCACGCACATTTACCAACCATAGTGACGCATGTTTACACATTTCACTTTTTGACCTATTTCCTTATGAGTATGGCTCATCTGCTCATAACTGTTACGGCTGCATGACTGTCATTAGTATACCTGAGTGTTTACACTTGCAAAAAGATGTATGTTATTGCCTATTTTGTGTAAAGTGGCCTATGACGTGTCCTTATGAAGTGGCCTAAGTGTGATTTTTTTATGCTTCGTTAATAACTCCTCTTTTTAAAATGTAAATAAATATACTTTAAAGAATTTTTTAAATTATTTTTTCCAGAATTATATTTTCAGGATTTATATCTTTTAGGATTGTGATTTTCAGGATTTTAGACTTTAGAGATTTTGATATTTCAACATTTGGGAGGATTATGGCTTTTGAGATTGTCTTTCACAATTATGGCCCAAACCCATATCCAGGAGATATAAACAACATCAAAACTCCACAGTAAGAAAACAAAAACTCAAGTTAAAAATGGGTAAAAGAATCAATCAGACATTTCACCAAAGCAAATATACGGACATCATATAAGAACATGAAGACATGTTTAATATCATTAATCATCAGGAAAATGAAAATTAAAACTTTGATGCAATACTACTGCATACACTAGGTACCAAAAAAATGCTGACAAAATCATGTGCTTGTGTGGATATAAAGCAAACATAACTCTCATATCTGCTGGTGAGAATGCAAATGGTACAGTCACCCTGGAAACCAGTTTGGTAGTTTCTGATGAAGTTAAGCATTCACTTACCGTGTGAACCAGCATTCTCATTCTTACGTATTTATTCTAGAGAAACTGAAATTTATGTTCACACAGAAACCTGTATGTGAATGTTTATAGCAGTTCTATTCATAATCACCCAAAACTGTAAGTAACCCAAATATCTTTCGATCGATGAATGTTTAAAGATTTTGTGGCATATCTATACCACGGAATGCTCTTCCGTAATAAGAGTGAACTATTGATACGTGCAACAACTGGGCTGGTTCTCAAAGGTGTTATGCTGAGTGAAGAACACCAGTCTCAAACGGTTACATTTCTATGACATTCTCAAAAAAGACAAAGCTCTAGTGATGGTGAACAGACCAGTGATTTCCAAGGGCTAGGAATAGGGGGAGACTATGGCTACTCGGGGTTAGCACAAGGGAGTTTTTTAGCATAATAAAACCTGTATCCTGATTGTGGTGTTAGTTACACAAATCTAGATATTAAAATCCAAGATCTGTGCACTGAAAAATTCAATTTTACTCTATGTTAATTAAAAAAACCAAAATTTTTTGAATCCTGGAAGTGACAGCATATAATACTTGGCCAGCCATCACTACTAGTATCTCTGATTTGAGGACACAAGACTAAATGGTGTAAGCAAAAAATTGGATAATTCTTACAAAATGTCTAGAACTTACATTCACCTATCCATCCAGGCACATCACTGTGGGTTGTTCTAACCAGCACAGGACCAATGCTTATGGAGTATACAATATGATGGAGAAAGAAGATATCATTTTTAAAAGAAGATAAATTTGTGAAAAAATGATAAGTGGGATGAGCATAAAGAAATATGTTGATGACTAGAAGACAGAAAAGTTCCTAAAGTGGTTTCCACTTAGGCAAGAATTTGCCAAGCTCATATTAAGTCCAAGAGCCTTCAATTACTCTTCTCACTGGGCTATACCCACGCAGTTATTTGCACATTGGCACGAATTATCTAATGTGTTATTTTTGCAAAATGTGTAATACTATGGTTATTTTGTAATCAAGTACAACAATGATGTGTCTACAACTCTGAGTTCATTTTATGTGAAGTACTAACAAGTCTAACAGATGCATATATATTGGACAATGAAGAATTTCACTTCCAGGATGTGAATGGAAAGTCACTCTTGATGGGGATAGTTAGCAAAAGCGGGCTGGGGAGCTGAGAATGGAGATGGAAGATCAGAAGAGGACAAGGAGGAGTGGAGGTTTATTTCTTCTTTTTACTGTTTTTTTTTTTTTTAATTGCATTGAAACCCTGGAAGAGATGGAGGGACAGGTGAGAGAGGATGGCCTTCAGGCAGCGAGCATGTGAGGCACTGCCCACGTGTGCAGGGCAAGATGTCACCATGGCACAGCCAGTCCTCTAACATCAGGAAGAGGCAAGGGGCCTCGAGAAATGTCTGCTCAGTATAGAGTAGATTAAATACCCACTGCGTACATTCTTTTCACGATCTAGGATGTTTTTGTGTGTGATTTTGAGACTGCAGTGCAGTCCAGGGGGCAGAACACAGAAGTTGTATATAATCTGAAAAACACAGAAATTTGGAAACAGGACCAGACAAGGTATAGAAACGACATTCCTTAGCACGTTTGTTACCTGCAACAAAACAGTATAAATCTGCAAATTTATTTTGAAATGTATAAAAAAGTAAGACAAATTGACTGATGGATGGAAGGATAGCTAATGGATGGATAATTACCTGATTAAAAAATAAATGCAGGCCGTCAAGGAGGTAGAGCATGCTCCCCCTTCTTTAAGTACGGGATGTACAGTGACTTCCTTCCAGGAGTGCATATGGAAAGGGAGGAGAAAGAGTAACTTTGCAGTGGAGAAACCTGACAAACACACCTCAGCCAGGTGACCACGGTCAACGTCAGCCGTGAGAAGACATGTTGATAGTGTGTATGGTTGATACGGGGCAGTGAGAAAGGCGCTATACCTCTGTGGTCTTTCTCCCAAACCCCGTAACTGCAGTCTAATCGTGAGAGGATCATCAGGCAAGTCCCGGTGCAGGGGCATTCTACAAAATGCTTTACAAATACTTCTCAAACTGCCCAGGTCATCAAAAACAAGAAAAGTCCGAGAACTTGTCACAGCCAAAGGAGCATAAGGAGACATGACAACTAAATGTAACGTGATGTCTTCGATGGGCTCCTGCAACAGAAAAAGGATATTAGCAAAAGCTAAAGAAATCTGAGTAAAGTATGGATTTTCGTTAATAATAATAATACATCAGCATTAGTTAATTAGCTTTTACAAATGTACCATACTTAGATGTTAATAATAAGGGAATCTGGCCGGGGAGTATATGGGAACTCTGTACTCTTAGCAATTTTCCTATAAGTATAAAACTATTCTAAATTATTCTAAAATTAAAAGTTTACTTAAATAAACAAGCTTAGTAAAATGCTAATGGTAGGACCAAGGTGATATATATATTGGTGTTCACTAATATCCCTTTAACTTTATTGGGTATTGTATGCTTGAAATTAGTAATAATCTAAAAATTAAGTTATAAGCATTTATTTGTAAGTTTTAACTGTAGGGTAGGAAAATCCTAAAATGCTTCAAGCAGCTAGCAGGCAAACAAAGGACTGCAAATTAAAATGAATTGCAGAGGACTAACAAAGATGTAAAAATTGTCCCCAGGTATACTACATGTTCACTGCTTTATATTTGTTGATGTAAAATAATTTCTAATGATCTTAATAACTTTACCATCCATTTTGGATCCTCCAACTCCGGGACCCCCTTGAGATTTTAAGTTTCTTAATCATAATTTGTCCTAAATGCCCCACCTTTAGGGAGAAGCTATACACGTACAGATTTCTACAAATGATCTATTATCCTACTTCACACACACACACACAAAACTGAGGCTATCGGGCATAACTCCCCTACTTCCACTCTTCCTATCTGCAAACCTATTTATAATCTTCCCACCCTCACCCCTTCTTTCTAGATGCAGACAGTGGCTCAGGGTTGACCCCTCACCCTCGATCCTCATCCTCCCCTCCTTAATTCTTCCAGGACATTCACATTTTTTCATCAATTATGGCATTTCTTCCTCAAGTCTTCAGGCTTCCTGTACCAACTTTTCTTCACATTCCCAAAAACCTGTGAATCTCGTCTTTAAATGATGACACATGTTCTCCAAGAGCAAAATACACCAGCCCCATAAACATCCTCTCTCTGCCTCTGTCCCACTCTGACTCCTGCCTTGTGTCTTGTTCCCCAGGCCAAGGCTCTGCAGGGGACAGTCTACACCTGCCATCTGCCCTGCACTTTCATTCCTCCGAACCCAACCGTGCACCAAAAGCCCTTGGACAGGTCACCATGACTTCCTCAAGGCCCATCTCAGCAGCCTCCTGTGGTCACATTCTTGCTAGACTTTGAGCAACATGTGACACTCATGACCAAGTGTCAGCTTGACATTCTGCACTCCCCCAGCTTCCAGGACCCCACTCTCCTCCCCCAACCCCTTTGGCTGATCCTTGTCAGCCTCCCTTGCTGATTTCTCTTCCTCTGTTCACCCTGATGAACATCAGAGCTCTGTCCTTGGCCTTTGTGCCACGCCCTAACACACCTTTCCCCACAGTCCCACTCCTCCCAAGGCCACCCTTACTCCAGCGACTCCTAGATCTCCACCTCCCCGCAGAACACCAACAGCAGACACATCACTTGTCTTGGGAACCTACTGTGTGCTGGGCACTCTTCTCAGCACTTTGCATACGCTGTCTCCTCTGATCTTTACCACAACGCTGTAACACTAGGTGGTACTAGTATCAATAACATCCCATTTTACTGAGCACAGAGAGCTCAAACAACGTGCCCACACTCACAAAGCTTGAAGTCAGGATTGAAGCCCAGTCCCACACTCTACCCACCGCCCTATGCTCCTTGCAGAACATCTCCATCTTCCTCTGCCTCTGACTCACGCGCCCCAAATGGAACTCACAATCCTTTTCCCCTCAAACTGTCCCCCTTGTATTTCTGGGGGAGGAGTCAGGCTTGGTTGGGCCTGAGGTTTCTATAATTCATCACGAAGAGGCCCTTTAAGAAAAAGATAAATGAAAAGGTAATAGTGATACATAGTTAAGTGCAGGGCCTTGATAGTGGCCTGTGCAAGGGAAGGATCCCGACACACATGACCTTCATCAGCGTCATGGTGAGCACTCCTCCGCCCCCTTATATTCCAACGACTGGCATCTAGTCCTTCCAGGCGAGACCTGGAATCCTCTTTCCATTTCCTCCCACTTCCCTTCCTCATCTATATGGAACCAAAAATATCAGCCTGTCAAATCAATTTTCCTCAAATCTCTGGAGTCTCTCTGCCACTTCACACATGCCATGCCCATGTAACCCGGGCTCCACATCTCCCACTTGGACTGTCGCCATAGTCTACCCCTCTTTTTTGCCTCAGCCTGGACTTTCCCCAACACTTTTCCTGTGCTGAGCAGGGTGACTGTCAGAAATAGATATCTCACCAACCCTGCTGTGACTTCCCATTGTCCCCAGCTAGTGTCTAAATCCCTGAGCACAGCACCCAGCTCGGGGCAGCCGCGCCAGCCTCACTTTCCACCCTGCTCTCTTCTGTTCCTTTCTTCAACAAATAATTATTGTCTATTCTTGAGTACTGTCATCAGGTGCCAATAATAGCGTACTGGGATACTAAACACTGAAGACACAGAAGCAAGCAAGACCAGCTCTTTCGCACGCTGTCCCGCACCTTGCGGTGTCCTGGCGGTAAGACTGTGTTCAATCTCTTTGCCTTTTCCCGGGATGCAGGGAAGGTGCTTAAATTCATTGAGCTCCCGAACAGTCACCACTTACCCTTCATGGCTCAAAGTGTCACCTTCCCTATACGGCATTTCCTGATCACCCTTCACCTGCAAACGTGGATCCCGGCCTCCTCTCTATCCCAAAACTGCGTCTTTCTTCTCTCAGAGGCTCTGCTATACTTTGATGCATCTACTTGACTATGAGAAGGTCTCCCCCACTTCACAGTGACTCCTTTGCTCGAAGAGACCTTTTATTTATCTCTACATCCCCACAGGGACCTGGTACATAGACATTATCCATCCATCCGTCAACCCACCTATCCAGCCATCCAACAAATATTTCTGAATGTCCTCACTGTGACAGCCATTTCTCCAGGCTCTGTGGATACAGAAGAACAAGAAAGATGCGGCTTCTACATCCTAGTGGGGAGGGGCGGGGAGGAATAGACAATGGAACTAAACAAATGATCAAGATAGGCGAGTGAGAGGTTCTGCAAAATAAGTCAACAGAGCAATGTCCCAGAGGGCACTACTTTAGAGGGAATGGTCAGGTCATCCTACAGGAAGGTGGCATTTGTGATGAGTCCCAGATAATAGGAAAGGACACAGCCAAGAAAATAGGGACAAAGAGTCCTGATGTAAAAACGAGCTCTGTGTGTTTGAGGGACAGAAAAGAGCAGAACGAGCAGGGCAGCGGGCGGGGGGCAGGGGTGGGGCTGGGGGGCTGGGCAGAGTGTGGGGACTTGGAAAATGCAGCGAGTTGGGCAATAGTCAGACCAGATTTCGAATCCTTTGCCTAGTATTCACCTCGACATGTATGACCCTGGGCAAGTCACTTCACCCTTTTTAGCCTCTGTTTTCCCACCATGAAATGGACACACAAGTACGTATGTCAGTGGGTTTGGAGGAGGAAGATTGAATGTGGCAGTTAAGTGTCTGGCACATAATGGGTTTTGGCAAACATTATTTCTTCTTTTCTTACATTAAACAAATAATGATGCTGTTGCCTAAAAGTTAGGTTGTATCATTAGAAAGTGCCTTTGTTCTTTGCTCTTGTTCTACCAAAGTAAGAAAATGGCAAAAATAACACAGCGGGTCTCAGTTCCCCATTTTGCTAATATCCAAGTTGATGTTTCCCTTTTGCAACAGTAACAACACGCAGACCAAAAACTGAAACAGCTTCACTTCTTGTGCCCTGGGGATCCAGCCTGGCACTCCTGGAACCCTCCAGAGACAGCTGCCCTCAAAGCAAGCCGCAGTCTCTGCAGAGGGCACCTTCGGCCCCTTTCTGGGGCTTTAGCAACTGAGGATGATGAAAGCTGCAGACAGAGGAGGAGCTGAGGATGGACTAAGCATCAGGGTGCCTTGTCTGCCGTGCCCAAGACGACACTCTTCCGTTTCCCAACTTGCGTGGAGCAGCCAATTCAGCTTCACGTGGCTGAATAATTTTCTGTTTTCATTTAGTTCTCTTTTCCTTCTCCTTTTAAAAAAGTCCAAAAAGAATTTGGGCCAAACCAGACTACCTAGTAAAAAGGACAATTGATTTAGATGATTTGGGAGCTAGTTTTCTCAAGAGCCAGAAAGCTCTGGTCTTTGGAAGCACCACAGCCAGAAAGCTGTTGTGTTTTCCTGGGAGACCCCTAAGGAACACACACACACACACACGCACACACACACACCCCTCCCTGGCCCCAGTCCCCCCCTCACCCCGCCCCAACCCCAGGAAGTAGATTTCTCAAACGGCAGGGCTGGGTATGAGTCACAGGCAATTCCGTTTTGTTTTAGGGCATAAAACCTCCTACTCTTGGGGCCAAAAAGAGTTGCTCAGAAGGAGATGTGGTTCTGACCCCAAAGGAAATTCCCATGTCTGTATGTTCGGTGGCTCAGAAAGAAAGTGGCTTGGGAAAAACATGGTCCCTTTTGTCAGCTTTCCTGCCGGGCAAGGACGCCTGAGTCTGTGGGGCTTGGTGCTGCATGGTATGTGGTGGTGTCAGGAGCCAGGGAGAGGGGGCTGATATGAATTGTGGGGGATCCGTCAGGGGAGTCTGCCCAGGGTCACCCAGTGGGAGGGGAGGGGTGTGCGTGTACTCGTGCTGTGTGCAAAGGCAGGGGCTGGCACCGCATGTGGTTCTCAGTCTCCCGGGAGCTGCAGCGTCTGCAGAGAGAAGGCCGGGAAGTCCATGTCCCCAGCCCTCTCCCCACCCTGGGCCAGGAGGGAAGGCTGTGAGGTCGGCTGCTTGCATGGCTCCCTCCTGTCCAGCTCAGACTAAGCAGAGAACTGGGGCAGGGCCCTCTCGCCGTAGAGTGTCATCAGGGCCTGCTGGGGAGGGGACCCCCAGTGCTCCCTGCGGATGGGGGCATGAGTCCTTAGGAAGGTTATGATCAGGCTTCTGTTCTTTCTCAGGGAATGATGCTCCCGACCGTGTGGTCTCCCCGCAGGCTGCTTCCCACCCTTGTTCTTCATCTCACTGAAGGGAGAGGAAGGAACCGAGGGAAGGTCAGTGCCTTTGGAGGCAGCCACAGCCCTGACAGTGAGTACTGCCCCCACAAGTCACGCGGAGGCTGTCATGGGGCCATTCTGATGGCCTGATTCTGAGGGTGGCCTGGCCAACACCCCATGGGTTCCTGCACCTATCTCAGGAAGCTGAGCGCCTCTGTCCCCTGCCAAGTCTCGGAAGGAGGGGCAAGTGAGCACACAGCAATCCCGGACAACAGGTGGACACAGAATGGCACTACCCGGCAAAACCACGGAAGGAAATTCAGACTATCATTCAGTAAAGGGAAGATGCTTTGCCGGACCCAGAGATTAGGCAGATGTCTGCCCCGGCTTTTAGGAGAAAAGGGAACATGACAAACAGATATTCTTAGCAGAGGGTTTACTAGAAAAGAGAACGTCTTCCAGCATGTGTTCTGGGGCGGTGCACGTGGGAAGCCCTCAGTCCACGGTCCTGGCCACTGCCTTCCCCACGCCAAGCACCAAGCGTGTACGATGACAGCAGAGGCTACAGCTTCTCAGAAAGAGTCTGTCACTAACAAGCTTCGGTGCTAACAACAGTTTCTACTCAGATAACCTGGAAACCTGAGCCACTGGAGACACTGCTCCTGGCACTCTTATTAACTGAGACTTTATTGTGAAAAAATAAAGTCTGGCAGGGGCATGAGCAGCATAGCTCTCCCTCCTCCCCACCTCCAGGTCCACAGCCAGAAGAAATGCTCTCTAGCAAAAATGTGGGCTTTTTCCTCTGAGGGTAGCAAAGCTGAAGCCTGATTAACTTACGAGCCTCCACCGGCTTAGGTGTCACAAAGCCCCCAGTGTCACTGCTTCCAGCATTAGCACTGTGCCTTGTGTCGGGAGATCCTTGGAACATGCATTGGGCCTGCAGCATCTTCCACCCTGGGCCCTGGCCCGTCCCTTACATGAGGAGGCTGGGAAAATGGCACGAGGTTGCCCTTGAACCTTGAATCAGCACCCTTGCCCCATTTAGACCCTATCTGGCTGTTTCCTGCTAACATTGCTGCTTCACTGCACAATCCTTTCTCTTTCATCAACATGGGGTGGGATGTTGTTCACGGGCTGGACCCCAAAACTGAAAATAGGAATCCAGTGATGGTGTTTACTCCTTAGCAAATGCGCCATGTCTCTGGAAAACTGCAGAGGCCCCGACTGCATTGCCATGCAAAGCTAGGTCAGCAGCACGGCCGCTCGGCCTTGGAGGCCAGTCCAGTTCCGCCAGCAGGGAGAAAGACGATACATACTGTGGCTTTTCAGTTCCTGGAGCCTAGGGAGCTCCAAGTTCCTTCTCTCCCTGCCCTTCCTGCGCTGTTGTTAATTTTAGAGAAGACCTTGCCCTCTCTTCATATCGCCATTGAGTTCCCCGTAGCCTCAGTTTATCTGTCTGTGAAATAGAAAACCTGATGTTAAATCCTTTACCTATGGCATGACAGATGGGTCTGGCTCTCATGGGCCCCTCTGCAGCCTCTCCTCACCCTCGGTCACCCCTCTCTTCCTCTCCTGCCTCTGCTAGTTCCTCCCCCTCCAGCCCTCTCTCCAGGCAGGTCCCCTGCCCCCTTTGCCACTCTGCCCCTGCTGCCAGGAAAACGAAGAGTGTGCGACTTTCTGGTCGAGAAGGTTTGCTTTGCAGAAACACAGCCAATTTATGGCCCTGCCCTTCCCACCCGGGGACAATGTTTATTTACATTTAGGGACATGAGGAGAGAGGCTTAGCTGTGGGTTTCTGAGGCCGGGAAAATTGCAGCAATATATAACAGTGCCACCCTCGCCCAGGCATGAGCTGGTGCTGGGCTCCCGTGGCCGTGGGGCTCGGGGTGGGGGGTTCAGGGTGAGTGTCGGAAAGGAGAGGTCTACAGCCCTCTGAGTCCGAGGATGAATTTACTGAAATATTCACAAGCCAGAAACAGAGACAGAGGGATAGAGGGAGGCAGAACAAGACAGAGAGAAAGAAAGACATAGATAGAGAGAGACAGAGTCCAGGAGAGACCAAAGACGAGAGAGACCAAACATTGAAAGGGAAAGGAGGAAGAAAGAAGTTCCTGAACACTTTTAAAAATCACAAGTTAGATTTGAAGAGAGGGGCAGGGGGTTACGGTTTCTTCATTGCACTTGATTTTTGAGGAATTTTTCTTTATTTACCAGTAACTAAGAGGGCCCTGGCAGCAGGTGACTGATGACGGGGGAAGGTTCCAGAAGAACCAGAGTCAATTCTCTGGGCCTTTGTCCTTGACCTGCAGGATGTCTTGTACCTTGTCCATTTTTCTGGGGTGTAGGGTCGTTGGGAGGCACAGTCACCAAGACACTGAAGTTTGTCCTGGAGACCCAGGCCATGGGTTGCTCTGTCTGGGTCCTTGTGTCTCTCTGTCCCCACCCTGAGCTCCAGACACGTGTAAGAGGGAGAGCGTGGGCTTGGGATCCCCGAGGCTCGGCTTTCCCATCTGGAACACGAGACGCCCATATCTCACAGAGCGACTGTAAGAACTGAAACATTAATGTGCTACTAAATAAAATAAATAATGGTGACTGCTCAGAACTCACGGGCACTCAACGGTGCACTGTGTCAGTGCTTCACATTCATGATCCTGGTGGGTCCTCACGTCATCTCCACCAGGTGGGGACCTCACACAGCTTCACGCTGTAGATGACACACAGAAAGGCAAGGAGGAAACTTCCTGCTGACAGAGTGACTCCAAAGCCTTTCGCTTTAACAACCACGTGGGTGCCCCCAAATTGTTAGCTTCCTCTCCTTCCCTGGCCTGATGATGTTTAGGGCTTTCTATCCTGATAGGCCTGTCCCCTGCAGAGAGAGCCCAGCCCTGCAGGGAGGCGGCTCGGCCCTCAGCAGCCAGGTGGAGAGTCAGGGGTCAGGGTCCAGGCACTGGAGTCCCGATTCCACCAGGCAGTAGTTGGCTGAGGAATCTTGGGCCTGTGTCCTCCTCTCCCCAGTGGAGTGGGTGCTGTGTGTCCTGCCTGCCCAGGCAGCATGTTGTGAGGACCCAGGGTTGGGGACAGCATTGTCAGCCTAGGGAGAAGCCACAGCTAAAGGGAAGGGCTAGATTCTTTCCCCTCCCTCAGCCCCACCCACAGACTTGCTGTGGCTTGTCCATCCCAGGCTGGCAGGGAGAGGACAAGGCCAAGCCAGGCCATAGCCATGTCCAGACGTTGGTGCCTGCAAGGAAGAAGAGAGATAAAAACCTGGAATTTTCTCAGAACCCCACTCCTTTGGAAAAGCAGTCAAATTTTAGGACAAAACAACACAGGCTTAGGGCTCAGCTGTATGGGACTCCAATTCCCCACTGGGGCAAGTCACTGTCTCTCTGAGCCTTAGTTTCTCCTTCTGCAAAAAGGGAATAAACTGAGCGATTACTTCCAAAGGTAGATGAAAAAGATCAGGTTTGGAAACCAGCTGTCTGGGTTCTGGCACACAGCAAATGCTTTTCCGCGTCGCTGCCACTCTTGTACCCTTGCAGAGCTGAAGGGCTGTGTCACCCCCACTGCCTGATCCCCTCCTGACTTGGGTGGCTCAGCACGGCACCACTGTCCACAACGGAACGTGGGTGCCGTTCCGTTTGCAGGATGCAAGGAACAGTGTCTGAAAAATGAAGGTTCTGTGCTGTTGTGGATTTTCTATTTAAATTTACTTGTCCCTAATTATAATCTCAGCAAGGAAGAAATGGCTAAGGACCAGCAGGGGTTGCCTAGGAGCAATTATTGGCAATTTTCTTTCTTCCAGTGGCAGCAAAGGGAGGTAGAGAAGCAAGGACACAGGGAGGAGCTTGGAGTCTCTGTGCCTTCCCTTTCTCTGGGCTTAATGTTCTCTGCCTTGTTGGCAGGGCCGGGTGGCTGCCTCAGTGCCAACTCAGCACCTCCTTGGCGGACAGGCCACAGGGACGGTCCCCTGGTGCTGGGGGGCAAGAGGAATGGGCAGTCGGCCATTGGGGGGGGGTACTTAATCATACTGACTTCTCTCTGACATTTACCTTTTTCTTGAAAAGCCAAAACAGGGCCCGCTCTCCCTTCTACTCCAAGTTAACAGATAACTCTAGGGGACATACCTATTTAGTAGATCTTTTGTTTTTGTTTTTTAAGTTCCAAAACTGGGAGGAACACTTGCATCAGATTTACCCAGGGTGCTTGTTAAAGATGCAGGTCCCAAAGTCAGCCCACACCTGCAAGAATCAGCACCTGCTGGGACGGGCTTGAGGGGGCTGGTGGGCACTGGTGTCTGCACTTGGTCAGTGGACCGGAGACTGCTGATGAACCCCGAAGGCAGAAAGCCCCCAACGTGGACCGTAAATGCCTTGATTCCATCCTGTTTCCGCACCGCAGCATGTCAGACACCCGGAGATTGGTCAGTGGCTCCTTGGGCAACCTGGCTCATCACCTATCGCATGCTCGTGATCGAGGGTGCTGAAAGTGCTCGTCAGACACAGAAAAGGATGGCAGCAGATTTGCCTAGTCCTTTGCGTGAAACAACCCAAAACATCACATGGTCGTTTGCAGAGTATCAGATCCAGAAGGATTCTAAGCAAGTGATTCCTAAGCATAAGAGCAAAGCTGTAGAATCAGGCTGCCTGGGCTTAAAAATCTGGTTCCACTACCACTTACCAGCAAGACAACTTTGGACTCATCACTGGACCTCCCTGGGCTTCAGTGTCCTTGACTGTAAAGTAAGATAATAATAGATCCGAACTCCTGGAAAGATTACCCGAGGTTATATGTACACACACTCTCACCCCAGCACATATGAACTGCTAATTAGATGTTTGTGTCACTGTTGAAGGCTTACTCCGTGCTAAACACAGTGCTAAGTGCCTTACCTGGATTTTCTCACTTACTCCTCACCACCGTGCTGTCTGGTAAGTATGTTTTGTCCCATTTTGCAGAGGAGAGAACTGAGACTCGAAGGGATGAAGTAATGTGCCCAAGGTTAAAGAAGCAGTAAAGGTTGGAGCCGCTGGTTTATTCATAAAATATTAAATGCTCTCTGTGTGCCAGGCTCTGTTCTAGGCCCGGAGGGCACACAGACAGACGAGGTTGCTGGTCTCAGGGCACTCACACCTGACTGGGCAAACCTGGAAACAGTGTCCCGGCTCCAGCCTGCAGGCCTCACCTCCACTCACACTGCCTCCTGCCGGGTGATGGGGCTGCTCATATGTCTGAGCACACAGCTGGGCAGAAGAAATCCACCAACGGGTGGATGGCTAGAGTAGCAAAGGAACTCAGGAAATTTCTCCCCAAAATATGACTCCTTAATATAAAGCGTATTTTAAATTAAAGGCCCTTAAATATCAACAGGCTTTGGAAGGGGCTTTCCATCTTTCTTTATTAAAAAAAACAAAAAAACACAGACCCATCAAAAAGGACAATTGACTTCCCTTCCCCTCCCTGTTATCTCAATATACTGCAGGAGACAAGATCAAGAATGCAACCAGACCTGGCCCAAATCATTTCAAATATAATACCTGTCTCTCAGGTTAATTTAATTTCCAAAGAGAATCATTGACAAGTCAGCCTGTTTCCTCCTCCTCCACTCATTCTCCCAAGTAGCTGTCATCCTCCCTAGTAACCATTTATTGTCCCTCAACAGAATTACCTGTATTCCTCATCTCCCCCACTCCTCTAAAATGAAGGCGTATAAACTTCTGGACCCCGTTGGGATATTGAGAAATCGCTCTGTGACTCTCCCCGTGCGCAGGGTAAATAAATCTCTTTCTCTTACTGATCTGCCTTATTGTGAGCTGACCTTTCAGCAAACCTTCCCGGGCAAAGGACAGCTTCCCGCTCACCTGCACAGTAGCCTGAGAGATCCAGAAATAAATGTTGGCTCTCCAGAGACAGGAACATTTCTTCCGGCAACCTTGGCCCTGTGGCGCGCCCTCTGCCTCTCCCAGCTCCTGTCCTTGTGGCTGGCTCCCTGGACTCGGTATTCAGTGAGACTTGCTGAGAACTCTGAACCCAGGGATGGGGCAGCAGGCAGACGGTGGGGTACAGACCCCCAGAAATAAGACTCACTTTGCTCATTTCTGTCCTAAATAGGACAGAAATAGGACTCAGTTTACAGTCAGATTGAGCCTTTGTTGCCTGTGATTCCTGAAAACGTTTTTCAAAGTCCATTGAGACCTCCGCGTCACTAGGAGGGAGGACTGCCTCCCCTAATCCCCGGACTCACGTCCTCTCCCAAGTCGGGGCAGAAGGGAGGCCTCACCTGCCAGGCGGGCTGACGGTGGGAGTGGGAGCTTGGGCTCCCTCTAGTGACGCCATGGGGGCAGTGCAGAAGACTCCTCCATCTAGGCACAGAGCGACCTCCGCGGGACTTTCCATCAAGAAGGAGGTGGTGGGAGGTGGCGAGTCCTGGTCACAAAGGGCCCCTCTGGGGTTCCCAAGGGTCGCAGCAGCTCCCCAGTGGAGCTGTCTTAGATGCTCACCATTCTGAGTGCCTTGGCACCGAACCTGAACCCCCTATCTGTGCACATGCAGGTCTCTGGGGTCTGGCCGCATGTTGTCCCCTGCAGACCTCCCGACAGGAGGTAGCTCCTCGCCACCCCTTCTCGGCCAGACCCTGCGCACACTGCTCCCCGTGCTGGACCTGCTGGGCTGGGCTTGCCCTGGGCCCTGCCCGCTCGCCACCCACCCTGGCTCCCGGAGGGTCACAACAGAGACTGGTCTCGAGCCCCATTTCCAGACTCAGCTTTGCCTCCTGGAAACCACCCGTAGTATGTTTGGAGCTACTCAGCGTGCAGACCATTAGCAAACTACTGCGACCAGACGCCTGCGCTCTGCTGAGTCAGCAAGGTTCCGGAAGCCTTGGGCGCAGACCCTAGCCCAAGTCTCTCTGAGCGAGTCATGTGACCTCTCAGGGCTGCCGTTTTCTTGTCTGAAAAGAAAACTAAAAATGCTGGCATTGAAAGGGACAACATACGGGAAAGCACTTTGGAAAGTATAGCGTGCAAGCTGATGTTAGTGGTCTTATCATTTTTAAAACCCAGAAAGCAGCTAAGATGCCTTATCCTGTAAGACTCAAATGAATTTTGCCAGAATGCCCCCCCCCCACCAAGTAGTTGGGCCTCTTCCTTCCCAATCTCTTTGCTATTGTTTAGGGGGCATGCGTGCGTGTGTGTGTGTGTGTGTGTGTGTGTGTGTGTTTGTTGGGGGAGGTGGTGGTGTGGGTAGGGTGGGATTTCCTTAGTCACCTGGGGAGCCCTGAGCACCTGCTTCACTGAATCAGGCCAGTTTAGGGACCTGTTTTGGTTTCTATGTGCCCTGCTTTATTCTGTATCAAAAGCATCTGAATTTTCATTCAGTCCCTTCCCTAAATTTTCACTTAAAGAATACCAAACCAAATCAAAACCTGACAAGTCCCTTATGTGTAGCTGACTTCACGGGAAGACTGGGAGAGGCTTGGGGCGTGGGTGGTTGCTTCACAGCCACACAGACAACTTCAAGCCCAATATTAGACATGCATATTCCTAGAAGCCCTCTGGCGCTTTCCAACAACTGAAGGTCAGCTTCCCTCTCCTCTTTCCTAAGCCCTGGCCAGCTCTCTCCCATGCCCAGCTCCTGCTCATTTCTAAAGCAGAGAAGTTTATATATTTTCTTTTGTCTTCTGACAGCTGTTATTTATTGAGGTGACATTCAGGGTGTGTACCCCAACAAAGAAAATTCTCTCCTGAATTAGGTACCAGCTGGTGGGATAATAGCATCTTTGTTCCGACTACATTTTTGTTTATCTCTGGCCCTCCCACTCAAGTGGGTAAGAGACGGGAAAGAGAGAACTGAGAGGGACAAGCACCGCTGCAGGGGGCGCTGTAGGGGGCTTCAGAGGGGGTTCTGCTGCCCTCCTGCCTCTGTGGCCTTCTGCAGGGTCTGAGGTGCCCAATGGGAGGCAGGGAACCCAGCTCAAGCCTTTTTACCTCTACATGGCAGGGTCTTAATAAAGATTTGTCCTGTGGTGACAAAGCTCATTGACACTTTAGGGGTGCAGGGCCAACCATACCCTTCCCACCCTAAGCTGCCTAAGCTGGAGTCGCAGGTGCAAAAGGAGCCTGGGAACTCCTCCAGGTCCAACATGTCCAGCTCTGGTCCTCCTGCTGGGGCAGCTCTGCAGCACGAGGACATCCAGCTCTCAAACGCTTGGCCAGGGATAAAGAGAGGAGGACCTTGTGAGGGGAGCTTATGGGCAAGGAGGCTCCGGGGTCAGAACACCTGGAGAGCCCTCCTGGGTCTCAGGTCCTTCACCCCTCTAGTAGGCTCCAAGATCAACGTTACAACAATAACACCAGCAACAACAATAACAGCTACTGTTATTTGAGCCCTTATTATATATTGGTTTATATATATATCAAGCCCTTACACACATTTTTCATTGAATGCAATAGTTATATGATGTAGGTACTATTATTATTGTCATTTTACAGATGGGGAAACTGAGGCCTGTGAAGTTTCATTTTTCTAAAGTCTATAGCCAGAAAGTGTAGAAACTGGGCCCTTATTCATCACAGGCACTGCCTCTTAACCAGTACGCCACTTAACATCCGTATGACAATGTACAACTTACAAATCAAATTCTCATACAGTCACGTGACCCTTAATGACGGGATACATTCTGAGAAATGCATCGTTAGGTGATTTTGTCGTTGTCCACATATCACAGCGGTCTCACACAATCCTAGATGGCATGGCCTGCTACGCACCTAGACAATATGCTATGGCCTATTGCTCCAGACCTGTCGTTTGCTCGTAGGAATGCGAGGGTGACACGAAAACCAAAGATGTTGGCATTCTGTGAACAGAGAGGTAATCTGGGGAGGGATGCTGGGCTGGGGTGTGCATAAGAGGGGCAAGAGGTGCCTTTTCTGTCACGCGCAAACTTGCGGGCCAGATGGAGGGAAATGACATAAAGTCACCTCAAAAGCCTTAGCCTCCCCTCTGCCAGGCCTATTGCCTCTTGCCCTTCCCAGGACATGCCAACTTGGCACCAGGCCTGAGTTCCGCCAATAGCTGAGTCGATTTCATCATCTGAGGCCCTGGGCACAATGACAAGGGGCGGTTTTCTCGGATCTGCCGTGAGCATTACACCGGGAGTGTGGGAAACAGCGCCTACTCAGCATCCCACTCTGGGACCCAGTGCAAACTCACCACTGTCTCCAGCAGGCCCATTAGCCACCCAGAACTCTGCCGGAACTTCCAGGCACTGAGGTAATTACCCAAATGGGGATGAATATTTAAAGGGACTCTTACTTAACCCATAAATGCTTCCTCTCCAAGTTCCCTCATCGCTGTCTCTGGATGGATTTCTAGAGGAATTGTTCTGACAGAGACCTGGAGCTGCCTGGGATTTGACCTTCGTCACTGACCATTCCCCCCCATTTCTTGGAGGCTGACCTTGAAGGTGTTGGGGGGTGGTCAGTCCTTAGAGTGTGGCCCTGTGTTCTCCACACGTGGATCTCTGGAAGGGACAGGGGGAGGAAACCCAGAAGCAAAAGTGACTGGGCACCCGTGACTAATGACCCCTTAACTGTTGAACACCACACCTTGGTGCCACTGCCAGGAGAAGGAACACTTCCTCTTCACCCCCAGAAGTTTCACTGGAAGATCAGCTCACAATAAGGCAGATTAGTAAGAGAACGAGATTACAAATTTATTTCCCATGCACTTATTTACACACAGGGAGAGTCACAGAGTGATTACCCAACATCCCAGTGGGGTCCAGAAGTTTATATACCCTCAGTTTGAGTGGGGAGAGATAAGGAATAAGTGTAATTCTTTTAGGGGCAATGAGTGGTTACTAGGGAGAATGAGTAGATACTTGGGAGAATGAATGGGTGGGGGGAACTGACTGACTTTTAAATGATTCTATTTGGAAATTAAATTAACCCGAGAGACAAGTATTACCTTTTAAATGGGTTGGGCCAGATCTGGTTGCATTCTCTCAGTATATCTCAATACACTGAAATATCAGGGAGGCACATGAAGTCAATTTTTGATGGGTCTGGTTTCTTATGAAGAAAGAGGGAAAGTCCTTTCCAAGGCCTATTGATCTCTACGGGCCTTTAACCCAAAATGCTGTTTATACCAAGGAGTCATATATTGGGGAGAAATTTCCTGAGCTCCTTCACCACAAAATATTTGGGATCATTTGTGACAATATATGTAGTTGTTGAGGGGCTGCTTGTCAGCTTGTGTTTGTTGTTGTTTGTGAGTTTTGTTTCAACATGGGAGGCTCCATTTCTATTCCATCTGCAAGTCCCTTGGCTGAATGATCAACTCGTATCAATAATTCTAAGTCTAAAAGGAGAATAATATTTTATTGTAATACTGCTTGGCCAATGTACTTGCTGGAATGTGAGGAGAAGTGGCCATTGAATGGAACCTTAAATTATTGTACTATCTTACAAACTGGAATTATTTGTCAAAGGTCGGGTAAATGGGATGAGATCCCATAGGTACAATCTTTCTTGCAATTGCATAATAAAGAGGCTGAAAGGCCTGGGACAAAGTTAACAGTAAGGGTAGTCAGACTTTGGGTGATAAAATTGGGGAGAAATTAACAGGGTTAGATCTCATGAACCCACGCCCCCACTGCCATCTTCCCTCCACCCCCCAGCTGGGGAAGGTGTTGTGGGCTTGGCTGAGCTTGAGCTTGCACTGTTGGGGCCCTGCTGCCCCAGCCCCCGATGTGGTGATCACAGAGCGTACTACCAGGGGCAGCCAGCCCGGAAGCAGCCCCACACGGAGCCAGGCCTGGGGCAACTGCCACCGCCCACCCGCAGCCACTCCATCTTGGCACTGTGATGGGGGGTTGGAGAGGGTGCGACTGGAACTAATTCTTCAGTCCCATACCCACTGGCTTATGACTCAGGAGTGGGAATGGTCTCTCCTTCCAAAACCTGGCAGGGAACTCAATTTGGCCAGAGGACACCCAGAGCCAGGGCAGGGAAAATTCCACTAAAGCAATATCAGATAGGGGGCTGGAATGCACAAGGACAGCCGGCAGGGTATTACTGGACTTACACAAATTGGGACCCCAATGCAGAAGCAGAAGGCGTGAGAATAAATCATTACCAAAGTGTATTCTGGCAGGCTTCCAGACGGGAGTGCTTAGAAGAGTTTAAACAAGGTCCAAGAATTACAACAAAAACCTAACGAAGATCCCTCTGAATTTTTGGAACACATCTATCAGGCATATCAGAAATATACAGATGCAAATCCAGAGGCCCCTGAAAGTTTGTGCATCGTTAACATGAATTTTATAGGGCAGAGTGCTTCGGATACAAGGAGGAAGCTGCAGCGTGTGGAAGGGGCAATTGGCAGGAATCTCTCACAGCTTGTTGATGTCACCTTTAAAGTATTATATATAATGCTGGGGAAGAACAGTAACTGAAACCTATGTGTGTTCTGTTACCTGCGCCAAACAAGGATCCTTTGAGACAGTCAAAAGGAAAAGGCAGAAAAGGTTGCCCAAAGTTGAAGTACAATCAGTGTGCTTTTTGTAAAGAGGAAGGACACTGGAAAGAACACTGCCCAAAATTGCAAAGGTCTCCAGGTAACAAGAAACCCCCAGGAGAGCAAATGATATTTCGAGTCCAGGACTCAGACGAAAAATGAGGGGGGCTGGGACTCCATGCCTCACTGTGGCTCCAGGCCAAATATCCCCACAGGAGCCCTGGATATAATTGACAGTGGGGACTCAATTGGTGGAATTTTTAATTGACACAGGAGTACTGCCACCACCAAGCTGCATGGACAGAAGTGGTCTGGGCCCACCCCCGTGGCCGCTGCCCCAGCCCCTGGCACCAGCCACGCACAGCTTTCTGCGAGCCAGGCAGGGGGTGGAGGCCAGGCAGCAGCAGCTGAGGAACTTGCTGCCGTGGGCCCAGGAGCCACCACCAGAGCTGGCACTGCTCTGCTGCCAACTCTGGCATCCCCAGCATCCTCAGTAGCCAAGTTGAACCTGGGTGAGCAGTGGGAGTGCCAAGAGCACCTCTGTTTCAGTATGCCATTGAAATAATGGCCCTGATACAGGCTGTGGCTGAGCCCAGGCAGGTGGCCATCATGCACTGTCCTGGTCACCAAAAAAGGAGACGCTTTTAGTGCAAAAAGAAATCAGGCCACCGGCAGAGATACTATAGAGGCCACTAAAGGTGATCTGTTCCCCAGGGCCTTGATACCCTGGCTAGATTTAGATCACTATAAACCCCCTTTAAAACTAAAGACTAAGGCTCTGACACTTGAGATGACACAGCTTAGTGAAGGCAGAACCCTCATGGACTCATTCTACTCAAAGCCTTGATTTGGCCCTTTTATGAAGCACCTACGTGAATGCACACATTATGGGCCTAAATGGATTTGGTGGGACCTCATTTAAGAGGCCCTGTTTGCAACAAACTATCCAACAAGTAACTCAGAGATGCCCTTTATGTGCTCAAAACAATCCAAAGATTATTGCTGCCAGGGAACCCAACATGTGGGGACCCAACCTTTTGGTGACTGGCAAATTGATTTCACTCAGATGCCTAAAATGACTGGAACTTGTATCAGTAGATACCTTTTCAGGCTGGGTAGAGGCTTATCCTACCCAAATGGAGGGATTATCTGAAGTTACCAGAATCCTTCTGAAAGAACTCATTCTGAGCTATGGCTCCCTTCCTCCATACAGAGTGATAATGGACCCTCCTTTGTATCAGAGGTAACCCAGCAAGTAAGCAAAGACCCTACATCTAGAATGGAAATTGCACAATCCTGGAGACCTCAATCTACGGGGAAAATGGAGAAAATGAATCATACATTAAAGAAAACTATAGCAAAATTCATGCATCTAAAGTGGGATAAGATGTTGCCACTTGCCCTCCTCCAGATAAGGTAGCCCCTAGAAGCAGGTTTAAGTTAAGCCCCTATGAAATAGTTTATGGGAGACCCTTCCTAGCACTCCAAGGTAAGTATGGCAATATAACCATGGGTGAGAAGAACCAAGCAAAGCAATATGCCGAACAGATAAATTAAATTCTAACCACTATGCATGAGTTTGCCTCTTTCAGGTCCCTGCCCCCATTGGAAGCACCCCTCCACCCCTTTAAATCAGGAGACCAGGCGATGGAGCTCCAGTGGTGCAATTGATTAGCACACGGTACTTATACGGAAGACCAGGTGTTGCTTAAAGCTTGGCAAGAACAAGGACCCAAACAACAAATGGCAGAGAAGTGGAAGGGACCCTATGAAGTGCTTCTAACAACTCACACTTCATTGAAATTGTCAGGAGTAAAACCTTGGGTCCATCATACCAGAGTAAAGAAATGTCCTGTGGAAGAAGAGGACCTTAGCCCCAGAGGACAAGCCAGGCTTTAGGTGATCTAAAGTATCTGTTTAAGAAGAAGGAAAAATGAAAATGTTGATATTCTTTCTAACCTTTCTTTGGTTTTTTGTTCTGTCTGTAGGATGGAGAGACAACTCCTTAGTGAGAAATTCCCAAACTGTCACCTGTTCTGCTGATCTGTCCTGATGCTGGGTTTGTCACACTAAACCTTGTTTGCTGCAAGTATTCCCATATATAATTTTTATACTCTGAATTTGCAGGAGCCTGTCTCTTGGACCACCTAAAGGGTACCACTAAGACCTTCATATTCAAAGGTCCCGTGTTTCTTTCTTGCCCAGTCCCATATCAAGGTGACAGTAAAGACCTAGAGTCCTACTGATGTTCTAGATACCAAGGGGGGTAAAATCTCTCCTATCAGGCATTCTCCATCTTGCCTTGTCAATCCTCACAGTTGTAGTTGTTGCTAATGCCCCCTTTCACCTGGTAATCTGTTGCATTTTTGTATTATACAAACCAGAAAGAGCAATGGCATAAATATGCACAAACCTTCCATCTAAAACATTGCCCCAATTCAGCAGGAAGTAGCTCGATGACTACATCGCCCCTTTTCCTATAGATATGGAAGCGTAAAATTGACAGTGGGGAATATATGACAGAGGTAAGGGTCTGAAAAAGGGCAAAATGTTTTATGAGTTGTCTCTTTAAAAACCCTCACCCTTTTTGAGAAATTAAAACCTGCATTCCTGCCTGAGGCCAGTAATCAGAGAGACAAAGGAGTGTTCTTTGTTCTTTGTTTTCTAGTATCCTAAACCACAGGAGATGGGTCAACAGAATTATCTGGGTCAGGAGATCGTCTTCATTGGAGATATAATATAGAGAAACAGCAATAGCCCAAAGCTGAAAATCTCCTTTAAAAACCCTATTTTTCTGCTTAAAGGGGGGGAAAATGTTTCTTTAAGATGAGAGTCTGCCATCCCCCTCATTTGCTGGAAAATTAATAAACTTCTCTTTACTTTTCCTCAAACCATTTGTCCTGGTTCTTCTTTCAGCCTCTAAGACAAGTACTGAACTTTCAGTAACAGTGTGACCCTGTGTGTCACTTATTGTGCTGGACCTCAATTTTGTCACCAGTAAAATGGGAACACCAACACCTCTCACACTACTATAGTGAGGATTGCATGAGATGAGAGAGAGGAATTTTCCTAGCATACATACAAGTTTCCTTCCTGCATGGCTGCATGCAATTACTGCCCCTGTCTGTCAGGGTACCAAGAAAAGCATCCTTTAGGGAAGGAGGCAGGGAACATCATTCTCTCTGGATGCTAAATGTGTTTGATGACTCTCTGTCCCTATCTAGTCAGACACCAAGGATGTGCGATTTTAGGTGTAACTTACTCATTCACCCAGTTAATTTTCTTAGCTCCTCTTCTGCCCTGGGCTTTGTGACAGGCCCTGGGGTACCTTGATGAAGAAGTCATAGTCCCTGTCCTCAGAATTACTTGGAGAACTTATTAAAAATGCATATTCTAGGCCCCCAGACCCTTTGGTTTTCTGAGCAGACCCAGGACTAAATATACCAGGTTCCCAGGTGATTGTGATGCCTGCTGGAATTTAAAAGCCGGTTACCAGTCTGCACATGGGACCCGAAATCCATATTTTTAATAACTTCTTCAAGCAATTCTGATTTAGATAGGCTTTATTAGTTTCTTAACAAATCACCCCGAACTGGATGGCTTAAAGCAAGAAGCTTAAAGCAAGAGAAAGTTGTTCTCTCATGGTCCTGAAGGGCAGAAGTCCAAAGTTAGATGGTGTTCCTTCCAGACGCACTAGGGAAAATTCTGCTTCTGGGGCTGTGGGCATTCCTTGATTTGTGACTGCATCACTCCCTTTCTGCCTCTGTGGTCACGTTGCCCCCTCCTCCTCAGTCTCCCTTTCTGTTTCTTATAAGGACACTTGTCATTGGATTTAGGGACTACCTGAATAATCCAGATGATCTCATCGCAAGATGCTTAATTATATCTGCAAAGACCCTTTTTGCAAACCAGTCACCACATTCACAAGTTCCAGGATGTGAACATATATTTTGGGGGCCCCCATTCAACCCACTCCTTGGACCCTGGACCACGCATTGAAAAGCCCCGTGCGTGACTGTGGGGCTATCGAGAATGTGCTGACCAGAGAGATGCTGAGGGGGTGGAAGTAACAACAGCAGGAGGTGGGCTGCTGGAGGGGAGAGGTACCGGGAAACAGAGAGCGACTCCCAGGGCTGACCCAGGCTCGTGCACGTTCTCAACACAAACGAGCCTTGGCAATGCCAGCAAACAGTGCTGATGAATTGCCTTTGGCTCCTCAGGCATCATTTTCTTGCAATTATGTTGGGGAGAAGACGCAACGCCCCACTGAGAACGTGGAGCCGCGTGCACCTGGAGCGAGGCAGAGGCCCTCTCTGAGGACCACACTTGAGCATAGCTGATTTTTCTGAGACTTAGAGGAAAAATAAAACCTGATTTAATTCTTAGGAAATTGCCTTTTTTAACCACCTGTGTAAGCCTGTATTTAAATGCTAATACTTGGGGCCTGCTGGGATGCCACGTTTATTTTCTTCCTTAGCAGCAACAGAAATGCTTATTTATGAGAATTCTGGCTCCTATCTGCTTTCCTGAGTCCCCGTCTTCATTTCCGCCTGCCCGCTGGACACCCGTCTGTCTCAGACGTACAAAGTCTGTGAGCATCTCCCTCCCCAGACCTGATCCTCTTTCGTCTTTCCTATTTCTCTTTCTAGAACTGCTGGTTGCTTTTGACTCCCTCCGTCCCAAGGCTTTCCCTCAATCAGCACTGGGTTCCCTGATTCAAGCTCCTCACCTGGGGCAGATCATTACCCTGCCAAAGCTGCAGCTTCCTTACCTGTTAAAATGGGTATAATAAATAGTAATGCCTACTTCATGAGTTTATTACAAGCCTAGGATGAGATAATCCAAACACAGCATCCACAACAGCATCTGGCAACAGTAGCAGATCAATCATACTGATATTTTTTATAACAATCATCACCCCCATGGAATCTACCCTTTTCCTCTTCTGGTTGATCCCCTGTGAGCCGCCACAGCCCTGGGAGAGCCCAATCCTGCAGATTAGAAACAGATGGCTCGGGTCGCTCTTTTCGTTGGCATCTCTGAATTGCAGCCTCTGAATTCTCCACCTTATGGATTCGTCTGTTCATGGTCTGAGCATCCCTTCCCTATTCAACTTTTAGAATGCAGTTCCCACCAGGGTAGGGCTTCTGTCTCATTTATCAGCACATCCTTAGTGCCTGGCACACAGTAGGTGCTGAGTTAATATGTGTGGAATGAACAGCTGAGGGGAAAAGGATTCCAGGATTTTAGGAAAGAAGACATCTAGACTGTGCTGATCGTTCCTCTGCTGACCGCAGGTTCGAGGGCCTCCTTCCCCGCCCTGCTGAGTGACGCTGTGGCTGGGACTGAGAACCCCGTTCCTGCTTTGCCTGCAGCACAGCGATGACAAGCTCTGGCACTGGGGAGAGGGAGGTGCAGGCTGGACGGAGGGGACTTGTTCTTGCTCTTCCCGTGAGCTCCCTGCTCCCGCCTGCATCTCCACAGTGATAGCTCCTGACCCCAGTGGCAGCAGCGAGTTCCAGCTGCAGCAGGTGACTCCAGTTTCTAGTATTTTTTTTTCTTTTTCTTTATTGAAGTGTAATTTACATATCACGCCTTTACTCCATTTTAAAGTGTACAATTAAATGGTTATTAGTAAATTTACCAAATTGTACAGCTATTCACATAAACCAGTTTTAGAGGATTTCCTATCCCCTATTGAGACCACTAATTCCCATCCCCAAATACATTTCAAGCATGCCCCTCCCCTCCACAGTGCTCACCGCATCCCTCAGATGTGGGTCTACCCCACACCCCCCAAATCCCTGGTGAACACCACCACCATTTGAGGGCCATAGTGTTAATCAGCCAGTACTAATTTGATGGCGTGTACATGTGGGGCCCATTCTTCCGGTCTTGTGTCACCTCACTTCTCAACCTCATAGCCCTGCCTCAGAGACACCAGCACCAGCCAGTGCTCACCCTCTCTGCGGAAGTTTGGTCTCAGCCTCTCAGGGCCCCTGCCCCAAGGCGCTAGGTCCAGAGGATCTCAGGGGCTTTCCTTTGTTTCCTACCCCCACCCCCAGCTCTAGCACAGGGTAGCTGCTTCCTGCAGTTCCTGCCTCTGTGACTCCTCAGCATCCCTTTTAGCTGTCTGCTGTCCTTGCTGTCCCCTGATGCCAGCTCAACAGGCCTTTGTATGAAATTCCCTCTATTAAAACGGCAGGTGTGGTCTCTGTCTCTGGGCTGGTCTGTGACGGATCCTTTGCCTGAGCATCTCCCCCCCGCCCCGCCTCCATCCCCACACCCACAACCGTGGCCTTGGAGGGAATTCTTTCCAGAACAAATGTCTGCATTCTGTCTCCACGATGCTTCCAGGGATGGGGAGTGTACGATTTTAATGGAGCTACTCGTTTTTGTCTAATATCCAGGCAAGATATGTCTCTCTAAAACTGCCATTTGCTTTAATTTGAACCATACTGAGAGAAGAAATAAGTTCCTGACAATTTTAGAGTCAAATGTCAGATGGTCTTAGATTCAAATTCTGCTTCAGCTGTGTGAGCATCAAGAAGTTACTTTCTCTTTCTGGGCCTCTGCTTTCTCATCTATAGAATGGCTAATACTCATATAACAAGAGCTACCACACAGAGTTATAATAAGGATTTGATCTATGGACAGTAAGCACTTAAAACAGTCACTTGCCCAGAGAAGGAACCCAGCAAATAATGCGTCATTATCATCACTGAGGACAGACTTTGACCGTTCTGAAGGACAGCATGCTTGTCCTCTCTTAGCCTTGCACTCAGAGAAGTCAGAGCCCTTTCCCAGGCCTGGACACCATCTGGAGGCCCCCTATGCCTGTCCCACTTCCCCCCAGGAGTGTCATGTAAAGATTCCCACAGACATGTCAGGTAGTGAGATAACTCCGGCTTCCCCAGTTCCTTCAGATAAAGCGCAACTGTGATACAGAGGCTAACTCATCACATGTCTCCTCCCATGGGCTTATTTCTCTGGTGCCACTTGAATCCTTCTCGCCTATTCCTTCCTTGCAGAATATTTGTTCCTTAAACAGAGAACGGTTCTCCCCTGTACTCCACTGTCATGAATTGACTACTGGCACAACTTGCCTTCCTCTTTCGCTGGAAATGTTCTTGGCACACTGAACACCTTGTCCACATTTGGGGGGATTTTGCTGTGTGGTGTTGTGGCTACTGCTGACCCTCTCTGAACTTGACCTATTTATCTAAGAATGAGAGTTCAAACACATGATGCCTTGCAGAGATCAGAGGAGAATTCAAAATGCTCAGTGTTTGAGTTACTGCTAGGAGAGATACAGATTGAAGCCTGACTCCATAATTTCCAATAATTATAAAGTTTTACCTGCAGTCCTCTATTGATTTTCACCCTCCTTTTCCACCACTGTGAATTCTTTTCCACTCACTACAGCCTCAATATTCTCAATCTTCTCCTCCTCTTCTGGAATTCTCTTGTCCCTCACTTGATATGAACAGCGATTTTACAATGGTTTCGTGTGAGAGCAAAGATCCCATCTCATGCCTCCTTTGGAGCCCGCTGCAGCATCGCCCCTGGGACTGGACACTTAGCAGGTGTTCACGAGTCAAGATCGATAGAGAATGTCTCTTGTCCAGTTGCACAGATGTTACGGTGTTGTTTCAGGGCAGGGCAGCAACCGCAGCAGCAGCAATGGCCTTTGCCATTGATGTAGTAACCTCTCCACTTACCCTGCCAGACACCATATTAAGCACATTAATTTCATTTAAGCCTCCCCCAAACCCTATGAGGTAAGAATTCTTATTCCCATTTTACAGAAGAAAAAACTGAGGCTCAATGAGGCTAAACTGCTTGTTCAACAGCTGCTATGTTACAGACCCTAGAGTTGAGCTCAGGACTATTTTTGCCCTTTGTACTTGCCGTTCCCTTAGCTGTCATTGTTCTTCCCCCACGGAGCTGTGTGGCTGGTTTAGCGTCTCTGCTCAGATGACATTTTAATAGAGAGAAGCCTGCTCAGATAGTCCTATCTAAAATTGGAGCTCCTGCCACCTTCTATCCACTAGATCAGTTTTCTTATTATTCAAGGCACTGTCTTGTATATAGACACATTGTTGACTGTGTCTGTCCCTCCACCATGTGAATATAAACTTAATAAGCCCAGGGACTTCGTCTGTCTTATCTCCCACTGTACCCTCAGCACCCGAAGCAGAGTCCATGATAATGGTATACTTTCAATATACGGGTAGAAGATGAGCAAGTGAGGGAGCAAATACCTGGTACAAAGATCCCTGCTCTTAACCACCATGCTCCTTGCTTGGAGGAGTTAGAGGACACTTGTTCATAGGATGTGCCAGATCCTTCAAACAGCAGGTGCTATTGTTTCTTCTTCACTGTATGTTCACATGTTGGGATTCCAGATTCCTGAGCCGGAGCCTAAGTGCAGATCCACCCTGGAGGTCGCTTATCATTCCCACACAGATGCTGCCAACAGTCCTGCGGCAACCATTTCCCCAGCAAGATTCCTGGCTGAAGACTGAGCTCCAGGTCAGCTAATGTCACTAATGTCACAGTCATTGTTTCCTTTGGTTTTTCAATTTTCAGTATTCTCTCCAGGAGGATGGAAGAGAGAGGCAACAGAGCCTAGCTGAGAATGCTATGTCCTGCAAAGTGAGTTCTCCTGTCCAGAGGGCAATATTCTCCTTGGTACAACAGTCAGATGGGTACCACACCCTCCTTTCCAAACTTTCTCTCTCCCACCTTTCTCCTCCTCCCTGGTGCCTGGCATTCTGCTCTCTGCCTGCTCCTTGCTGGCCAGGTAGTGCTCCATGACCTAGTTCCTTGCTCCTGCTTCCTAATGCCTACCTTCCTCGTGTCTCAATCCCACTGAGATTCTGCAAGGTGAGAGAAGTTAATTGAATAAACATTCTCAACAAGAACCTCATGTCTGACAGTGAGTCCCCTCCACTGTAAGTCCCTGAGGGCTTTGACCTTGTGTTCTAGTCTGTCTGGCTCAGCACATTCTACATCCTGGGTGCTCAGTGCTTCCTGCACCCCGGATGCTCAGCTTTTCTCTACACACTGGAAATTCAATAAATACTGCTTAAGTGAATAAGTGAACAAAAGTCTAAGTGCCATTGATATTCCCAGATACCACATGGTTTTAACTGGGACCGTCAATGCCTTGAGACAATGAGTGACTAACGTGGCAATTTCAAGCCCTAAGACATCAAGCACAATGGGATATTTCCTGCTAGAGCTACTTTGTGTTATATATGCTGTGACTCCTACCACGTTGGCAAGGCTGAGTGCTTTGGGGCTTGGAGATAGCTCTAAGCTTACAAATTACCTCCAGGCCTCGTCCTGGAGCTGAAATTTTTTGGTGATTGCTCTAAGGGCTGAGGCTTGTTTCTTCAAGATTCACTTCCACGTTACTCCTGGAAGACCAGGAAGAAGCCAGCCCCAGTGCATGAGTTCTGGCTTATCTGGCATCAATCTGCGGTCTCCATTCTCTGGCCCTTACGAAACATATTCCTCTAGAACATCCCAGAGGAGCAGATCACCGGGAGTTAGCTGATGGAGAGGAAGAGAAAGTCTTTCCCAGGGGTTGGCACTGTTCAGATGAGAGTGAATTTCACATCCACTGTTCTCAGGTGGCCATGGTGCACTGACAGATGGTGCCCAGGGTCAGGGACCAAAGAAAGTGAAGTGGGGCTGTTTCTAGATCACCAAAGAAAGTGAAGTGGGGCTGTTTTGGGGGAGGTTCGTGCCCAGTGTAGAAGTGGGATGAGATGTCCCCGAGGTTCCTTCCAACCTCACAGTCTATGGTACTGAACGGCAGCCGAGTTGCTCATTGAGCAATAGCTGGACCTCACATCTGCACAACGCCTTGCAGCTCCACCGCTGAGAGTGTTGCACTGTAGTCAAACTGGCCAAATCTCGGTCATTACTTCATGGCATTTCCAAGGAATACTATCTTAATCAAGCAAAGCCCTAATTGCACTCCTCTCCTCTCTCAGTGAGAGAACACGGACTGGTGCCTGCTCTGCAGGGGTAGAAGGAGTCGGGGCCACCTGGAGCCAGGAGGGGTCAGAGGCACTGGCGTTCAGGATCAGAGAGTCAGACAGCACCTGCTGCCGCTGCTGAGGTCACTGGGCAGGCTGGGTGTGCTCCGTCTATCTGTCCGGCACGCACAGGCTGCTCCCCGGGGGCTCCCCACTCAGCCCGGCTTCTCCGTGATGCAAACCAGGCCACTCCGAGGCCGCCTGCAAACTTTCCATTGAGTGCCAAGCTGCAGCTCCCTGCTCTGTGGGGAGTTCTCCCAGATCCTGATCAAGGCACTGAGAATTGATCTATTAGATTAACCAGGAAGGAAAGAGAGGGGGAGCGAGCGCGGGAGGCTGTGGGGCTGAGTGTTTTATGCATAGCAGTCCCCTCCCTTCTGACTCGAGTATTAATTGCTACATTACCGCTGCCATGTGAGAAAGACAGTCAGCAAAGCCTGGGAGGGCTCCAGCTCCTCCCTCCCTGCTCTGCTTGGCTTCACTCTCCTGCTCGGTCCCTCAGAGCGCCTTGTGCCCCGGCAGTGCTGTCCCGGCCCTGGCATCCCGGGTCTTCCCGTGGCGAGGACCTGAGTGGACAGCAGCTGGGGGTGGAGAGAGGGAGGGAGGGTTTGCCCTGCAGGCTCTCTGGATGCAGAAGCCAGACTCGCTGCAGAGGCAGCTGTGCTCTTCCCGGAGCCCAGCACCAGGGGTGCAGCCCTCTCTCAGGGTTCACCCAGGCAGGCTCCAAGTTCCAGGGGCACGTGAGGTGGGGGCCATCCCCTCTGGGCGCTGACAGCAGAGCCTGCCTCCCCTCTGCCACAATGAGCGGCTGCTCCAAAAGATGCAAGCTGGGGTTCGTGAAATTTGCCCAGACCATCTTTAAGCTCATCACTGGGACCCTCAGCAAAGGTAGGGAAACTGGCCTTCACCTTCGTTTTCTGTCTTGATGTGCCACCTTGTCTCGGCGTGGCAAGCATGGACATTCTGGTGCACCCAGGCCTGGGGAGGCTAGGGAAATTGGTGGCTGGGATCGAGGCTGCTGACAACCTGGGTCCTGGCTCTGAGCAGATGGGCACACGGCCAGGGAGCTCAGCCGGCTGTAATTGCCTGGAACTTTGGAAATGGAGTTGGTGGTGTGTGGCCGATGGGTTATAGGCAGATAGAGGGATAGAACCCCTCCCACAGCACTGGAAGTGGCTTAGCGTGACTGGAGTTTCAAGAAGTTATCCATGGAGTGTTGTGTTTTGTTGATAAAAGAGAGATTTGATGCAGTGGGTTCTGAGTAATTCTGCAGAGCAGAGACGCTTGAGGGGGCCGGCGGGAGGGGGCGACAAGGCGAGACTCTGCTGTGCACTGGTGAATTCAGAATCCGGATCGGCTCTGCCTCTCGTGTGCCAGGAGCTTTCTTTCATGGGGTTCCCAGGGCCTGTGCTTCAGGACTTTGTTTGTGGTTCTGCTTTCTTGGATGCTGTCCCTCCGCATCTCATGCCTACGTCGGTGTCTGTCTTTTCTGCCTCCCGAGAGCAGGGTGGCAGGCAGTGTGCAGGACCAGCTCTGCGGGTGGCCCCGGAAGGTGGTTACAGACCGGAATCAGGGCTGCATGTACACCATTCAGCCCCAGAGGGGCCCACAGCCCATTCCCCCGCTTAACGGGAGCCTGTCCTCAGGGCCTGTCCCTAGCCTGAACCCCCTTTTGTGCTCTGTACCACAGGAGGGTGCGGCGCTCGGGGACACTCTGGCAAACTTTCTGGAGAGAAACATAAAGGGAAAGCAGCAGTATGATGTGGTCCCACTTGCTGAAAAAATGGCTTTAAATATTCATGGCCTGTTTCAGGAGAGAGTCTTTGGGGGTGGGGGGAGGCATTGCAAGCAGCAGGCAGAATATTCAGGGAAGGAGGCCCACAAACCCTGGTCAGGAATTTGAAAAACAGCAGTGACAGGAGAGAAGGACTTTGCCTGCCAGGTGCCCAGCTTCCCAGAGGGGCTGGCCTGGTGTACACCGTGTGATGTGGGGAGGGGTGGGGAGTGGTGAGATTTTATCTCCTTCCTCAGGCTTTTTTGACCTTCCCATTATTTCCCTGCTACTCTTCTGAGATAGGACACTGCCTCCAGGGCACCCAGGCACGTGCCTGGCAGAACGAGTGGGGCTGGAAGTGCGGTGGACAGGCCGGAGGGCGTGTGGCCACAGCAGCTCTCGGTGGCTTTCCTCACTGCACAAGGAGAAAGCAGAGGGGTAGGAGGTTTCAAAAAGGCCCCCCATTCAATCCTCAGAGACAAATGGAGGGGCTTTCTTCCGAATCATAGATACCAGGGCCTAGGGGAGTGATGGCGGAGCGACAGCATCCTGCCCCTGTCTCTGCTTCCCAGATGTGCGGCAGAAAGAGCTCTGGCCAGACACAGGAAACCTAGGTCTCGACTTTGGCTTTGCCACCTGAGCAAGCTGCACCTCTATGGGCCTCAGTTTCCTCATCTGTAAAATGAGCCCGTTACCCCCTGCCTGTCTACCTCCTGGCACTGTTGCAAGGATCGGGGGAGTCGGGACATGGGATCCCTTTAGTGAGTGTGTGGCAGTGACCAGATGTGAGGAGGGGTCTGGGCTGAGGGGCTGTGGGTCTGCAGGGCCAGGGTCAGAAGCTTTTTAATTTCGCCTCCTGCAGGGAGGTCTGCACACCCCAGGCAGCAGCAAAGGGGGAGTGACATCACAGAAGGACATTGTGTGGGACATTAAGGCAGCACGAGGGGTGAGTGTGAGAAAGTGAGTCAGTAAGGCAGAGAGAGTGTGTGCTCAGGGCCGTGTGTGTGAGACAGAGACAGAGACAGAGACAGACAAAAAGAGGATAGTTGGCTATCTGAATAAATGAGCATGAAGTTACTTTCTGCACATTTGCCTACACTCATTTTCTCAACACTTATTCACCGAGCATCTACTCTGTGCCACGCTCATCATAAGACACTGGACACACGGGTGACCAAGCCCTCCATCCAGAAACATGCAGGCTGGTGGGGGCACAGACCTAACACACAAATATCCCGGATATCACACTGAGCACTGAGATGGGGGCCAGCAGGTGCAAAGAAGACATTTCTGGGGCAGACGAAGGGACTCCTCTGAAAACGAGCATCTAAGCTGGGGCGGGGCGGCGAGGCAGGGCTGGGCAGGTGGGAGGAGGTTGGCGCTGGCAGAGGGAGTGGGAGTGGAGTGTTGCCTCTGTGGAGAAACCAGCTCTGCCGGGTCAGGGCAGCCCCTTCTCTCTGCTCAGAATCCCAGGGACTAAGACCCTATGACTCAGAAGGGGCTTGGGGGATAGCCCTGGGGACCAAAGAGCCACCGGCCTTCCTCTGCCCTGCTTCGGTTCCAGGTTTTCTGCAGCCGGGGCTCAGGGAGGCAGCCTGCAGCAGGCACCAGGGCAGGACCGGGTCTGAACGGTATCTGTGCCTTTGCTCAGCCCTGCAGAGAGGACCAAATGTTTACACAGCCTGGCTCTGCGCCAGGCACGTGCTGGGAACTGGTGTTCTGCCCAGCCTGGGTGTTTGCTAAATATTTGTTAAATAAATGAGGAGCGTGGGCGCAGGGCTGGGCCGGGAGCAGGGTAGCTGAGGCAGGTCTTACAGAGAGTGCGGAGAACGGCTTTCTAACGTATAGACCTCTCCTAGGTGGATTTAGATTCAGTACTACATGCACACATTATGATTGCTTAATGATTTCTGGTTTTAATTGTGATTTCACTTATTCGTTATTCATTGCACTCAGTTCTAGATTTGCAGTAATCCTTCAGGAGGGGTACTTTTCTTTGTTCCTTTCAGAATTGAGGAATACAAAATGGCTATTGGGCCAGGTACTCTCGTTGGTCCTGGGGGCAACTTAATGGTTCTTACCAGCCTTGGGAATACCTGAGGACCAAGGAGGGCTGAAGACCACCCTTCCTGTCCTGCCTGTCCTTGACCCATGACCACCTTTCCCCGTGCCAGCAGTCAACTCCGCGTTGGTCTCAGGTGCCAGGTCGTCCCGATTCCTCCTCAGTGCCCTGCTGCAGAGACGAGCTGCTCAGGCCCCCTGTTCACACATCTCTTCGACCTTGAGCTTTTCCTTCCCACCCCCGACCTGAATTTGTGATTGGTGTTCCTTAAGGAACATGTTTGCTAAAGCCTGTGTCCCCCACTAAACTTCAGCTCTGTGGCGGTGAGACCACGTGCACTTCTGCTCACCGTGGCAGCCAGAGCTACGAGTGCAGTGCCCACGTGGAGTAGGGGCTTCACTAACCGCATTAAGTGATGAAACAGTGCTGCCCGGCACAGACACCGGCCTGAGATGATGCTTGGTGCAGGAGCTTTCCGGAAGACACCACACAGCAGCTGCCTGGGGAAAATGTTCTCTGAACTCCGTTCAGCTGCAGCAGCTAAGTCCACGTCCAGAGGGTGAGCCTCCCGCCACATAAAGTATTCAAACTCTGCGAGAGCTTGCTTAGTGTCCAGGGAAGTGTGTTTAAATTGTTCCCAAGAAGGGAAGTTGGGTGGACAGGCTTCTAGCACCCCCTACTCTATTTGATTTATTTTACATACTGGATTTCTCACGAAGTTAAAGATTTGTTTGCTCATTAAAAAAAAAAAAATTGCAAACCACAAATGCAGTAATAAGCACAAGTGGTTGCCAGACTGAGACATCCCTGGACTCTCCACACTGGTGGGAAGCCTCAGGCTAGGTCCCTCGTCTCTCGGGCCTCAGTTTCCTAATCTATAAAATGGAATGATTATACTCTCCTAAGGGGATTAAAGGAGACTGTGATGATAACCCTCCCTGCATATTCAGTGCTCAGCACATGTTTGTGGCTGTGACTGCTGTCATTAGCTGGTGACTTTCTCTCACTCACTGCTTGTTTCTTCAACACCGGGCACAGACCCTGAGACGGCAACTCGAGGTTGCTTTAGGAAAGTGTACGGCCCTGTCACACAGTTTCTGGAGGACTCAGACCATTCTCTTCCCTGACTGGAGCCATCTCCCTCACCTGATTCCTTGTTAGGGGCTAAAATCCTGACTCCCAGAGCCAGGCCCTTGCCTGCTGTGTAACTTAGGAGAAGGCCAGCTCCTGGCCTGGACACCTGGTTAAAGCAGGCTCTGGGAAGCCCACCTCTTCCCTTTTCTGCACAGCCAGTTCCCAATCCCCTCACAGTTCCTGGGGGCAGCGGGAGGGAACCAGAAGTTGAGCAGGTCCTTTCTGGCTACAGAATCCATCTCTTTCTGCACACTGGGAACAAACGTTCCCCGAGGCCCAGATGACAAAGCCAAAGTAAGCAGGAGGGAGGGATCAATCCAGGAGAGCTTCTAGCATCCTCCAGACCACCCATGGGGTGTGTGGGGAGGTGCGGGTAAGATAAGATCTGTCTCAAGGATGATGTCCTAGAGCCCCAACTCCCCCTCTCCATGCGTGCGGGGCAGGACCTCAGCTGCACATCCACGGGAGACATGCCGTTCCTCCTGCCTCCTCCCACTGCTGCTCAGGATCCCCAGGAGACTGCCCTTGGGCCTGGGGCGGGCTCTGCCTTCAGGCAGGCAGCGCCTGAGTCCCAGTTCTGCTTTCTTCCAGCTGTGTGAGGTTGAGTGAGTCCCACAACCTCCTCAAGGCACAGTCCCCGCTTTTAACTGGGAAAAACAACAATACCAACTGCACAAGGTTGGTTTTTAATATAATGAGGCTAACATAAGCAAAGGCTGGCAGCTCGCAGGGCAAATGCCGACTCTGCTCTTGCATCAGTTTTGTGCCCTTGGCACCTGCCTTTCCTCACCCCAGTCCCCAGGCTGGAAGTGAGGGTTGCAGTCACCATTCTAGCAGGGAAGGAAACCAGTGGCCCAGCAGGTGAGTGGCAGAGCTGGGACTAGAACCCAAGTCCTGCTGGGGCCAAGACCAGGCGGTGTTGTCTGCTCTCCCAGGGCTGGAGGAGATGCCCTGCCTGCATGCTCCCCACCTTGCCACCAGCAGAGAGCCCCCCAGCCTCCCACTAATTGTGTTGGTGGGTTCATTCCAGCTGGGTCTATTCAGAGCAGCCACCTGTCATACAAAGGGTTGTGACAAATCCATAAGGTGACATGCCCGTTAAGGAATCAGCTTTATGGGGAAAGGAAACGCTCCATAGGCCAAGGTCAAGAGGACAGCCACACCCGTACTCTCCCAGTGTCACCATCACTTCTCAGGTGTGCGCGGCCAGGGAAAATGCCAGACACCCAGTGGGCTTCGAGCCCATGAGGGACCCGCCCACCCCAACTCCCCCTTCTTGCAGGGCAAATGTGAAAAGTAACCTTGTCCTGGGAAACACATAAGGCCTTGGACACAAACGCAGTCTGCAGTGAAGCATTGTGGCTGTTTACTACAGTTGTCTGGGAAAGCAACGGCCTTCACGCCGGGGACCTTTGGACCTGTGAGATGTTGCAATGCCCTCTACCAAAAGGAGGATGCCACCTCTTCCATGAGAAGCTCAGCTGCCCCTTGCTGGGGGAAGAGAAAGTCCCCACCACCCCTGTCCTGGCCAGCTCACTTTGCTGCCAGCGCAGGACCAGCAAGCATCAGCGAGGGTCATGTTACAACAGCCCCGCTCCCCGCCTCCCTGGAACCTCTGCACACCCGAGCCTGCTAACGGGCAGAAAGCTCCATCACCGGGGGCTTCTGGGTCCATGTCTGCCTCTCCAGAGCCAAGCTAGAGCCTGCCAGGGTGGAGAATGTGCGGGCCCCAGCTTCCCGTGCCCAGTAGCCTTCTCCCAGCCCACTGGTCTCCCTGCCCTTCCGGAGCAGGCCTAGTACTCCCTGGTCGATTTCGGCTGTCCAGGTGTTCTCTGGGGTCTGCATAGTCCCACAGCAGAAGGCAGAGAAGAAGGTGGGACCTCCCACCACCAGCCAAGCTGCCCCTCTCTGGGGCCTCCCAGCCTCTCTCCTAGATAACCCTGATGGCACGCAGGAGTAATTTGTTCAGGGCTGCTTGTCCCGGCACCACTGCACAGACATCTATTAACTGCAGGACCGCGAGGGAGAAGCTAGTTTGTTCCAAATTAAAAGTGGTTGGAAATGGGCCCCTCTGGCAGGCGGAAGAGTATCATGGCACTGGGCAGAGCCCATCGAGTCAGGTCCCGATCAGCCTTCTGAGGCCCGGAGGTCCCTTGCCATGCCACAGAGACTCTCTCTGTCCCTAGTCTGCTTGGGGTTACAGAATCTTCCCCGGGTTGCCTCTCTCACTACACCCCAGTCCTACGTCCCTGAGGGCTGCTGCTTCCCAAGGGTGGAGGTGATGACATGAAGTAGCTGTGGGGGGAAGCGAGGGGCAGGGAAAGAAAGCTCTGGAGCCAGACAGACCTGGGTTCAAATCCTGCCATTCCCCGGTGGGACAGCCTTGGGCCAGCCATTCCCCATCTTGAGTCTGTGTCCTCCCCTAAACAGGGCCAATATTGCCCAGCTCATGGGGCTACTGGAGAGTGAACGAGATGGTACACGTGGCAGGACAGTGCCTGGCACATGGCAGCTGCAGTAAAGCCAAGCTCCCTGCCCTTCTCTTCTCAAGTGACTTATCTCGGACTGGCAGCCAGGAGAAGCAAGGCCGAGCTGAAAGAAGCAAGTCTGTGTGGGTCAAGCCCGCTTCCCTGCTCCTCCCTAGAGGATGACAAGTTCTGTAATTAAAACATTTGTCAACAACTGAAATTATCCTTTTGTTTAGCTGTTTGTATGCTTATTGGCCATGCACTCCTGGGAGGACAGAAGTCCTGCAAAATCACTCACTGTGTGGGAACTGCCCAAGTGCCTCAAGCACTTGCAACTGGTGAACTTTGAGTAAGTGATGAGTCCATGCTTCCCTGGCAACACCCAGCCCTATGGCTGGAGTCCCTTCCTGAGGTCTGGTCTTTGTCAGGCTACTTCTGGAGCCTCCCACTCCCCATCTCCCTGTTCTGAATTTCTGTGCTGGAGTTTGACAGTGGTGACCGGCCAGAGTGATCTAGAGGAGACGGGGGTCACTGCAAGCAAGAGCGAGGGCCCGGTCCCTGTTCCCATGCCGTCTTCTGTGCTCTGCCTGGGCACTGTCCCTCAGAGGCGGGCCCACACTGCAGCTGGCCGCGTGCCCAAGTCAGGTCAGGGCTCCTCCCCAGTGCCCATCTGCGCCGCAGCCAGAGGGCAGAGAACTAGGGAGAAGAGCTTCCAGGTAGAGGAGGCAGGGATGAGGGAATCGCACGGGCCCCTGGGCCAGCTGGAAGAAAGAGCAGCCCTGGCTGCTCCAGAAAAAGACTCGAGGCAAGTCATCTATCACCACCAGTGACCCTCCCTGTACTGCAGTCTAGGGGTAGAAGATAGCCTTCCTTCTCTGCCCAAATGAGGGTGGGAGGACCATGAACACAAAGCCAACCTCGGTCCTCTCTGGCTCAAGCCACCAAGATTCCATTCGTTGTTCTTCAAGGTACAAAGAGTAACAGCTTTGGAGCCAGACCTGGGCTTTAATGCAAATCTTTACATTTAATCGCTGTCTTATTCCATTAAGGCTGCCGTAACAACATACTGCAGACTGGGTGGCTTATACACCAAAACTATTTCTCACCACTCTGGAGGCTGGGTCTGAGATTAGCCTGGTGGTTCTGGCGAAGGCCTTTTTCCTGGTTTATAGACAGCATCTTCTTGTTGTATCTTCACATGGAAGAAAGAAAGTGAGCTAGATCTCTGGCCTCTTCTTATAAGGGCATTAATCCCATTCAATAGGGCTCTACCTCCATGACCTAATCTCCTCGCAAGGGCCCCCCTCCAAATATTATCACTTTGGGGGTTAGGGTTTCAACATATGCATTTGGGACGGACACACGTACATTCCGTCCACTGCACTGAGCAAATGGCTTCTCTTCTCTGGGTCTCAGTGTCTTCATCTCTAAAATGAGGGACCTGCTGATTTCAAAAGTGACTTTTAGCTTCGGAATTTTAAGAGTGAATAACAAAATTGCCTTAAATGTGTTGCAATCTATTGACGGCACCTGCTGTGTGCCCAACATTTCCTAAGCACTCTGCACCCACCTTTCTATTTGATGTACATGAGAACCCAAGAAGGTGGAGAGCTCTAATCAACCCACTTGCAGACACGAAGACTGAGCTTCAGAGACGGGAAGGGCCAGTCTTGGGGTCACATAGCCAGCACAAGGCAGAGCTGGAATTGGAAACCTGGGCTGTCTGTCTCCAAATCCTGGCTTTTACCACCCTCCCCAGCACACCCCCATCCCCTGCCCTCCATTCCTAAAAATCAGGCCCAGGGTAATGAGGCAACACAGACAAATCTAGCTCCTTCCCCATTTGGCCAGGAGGCAACATGCACGCTTATTTCAGAAAGCAAGGTTCCAGGGCTTCCATTCTCACTGAAGAAGCCCAGCTCAGGAGAAAGCCCTCTGGGACCTGAGCCCCCCACGCCACAACCCAAACCACCATCCATCCACAGGTCACCTCTTACAGGCAGACAACAAACAGTGTGGGGGAGCTGGCCCAGCAGCCGAGACTGCGTGGAGGGCGGGGGAGAAAGAAAACCCTGTCCAGCAAGCATTTCCAGTTGGATTTCTAGCCTGGCCAATTCTCGTTTCTAGCTGGAAGCTGAAGAGAAAATTGGGCAGAAGTCAGGTAGGGAGGTGTGATTTTGGGGGCTTGCATTTGAGAGGCTGGTTATCCTACTCCAATTTTCTTTCTGTAATCTTTTGATTAACCCTGGGCCAGCGTGGGTGACATTTTTCAAACCATCTGTGCTTGGCAGGCCGGACCAAGCCCAGGCTTGCTGCTCGGTATCTGCAAACATCAGCTTGGAACTGGCTGTCACTTGCAGCCCAGGGTGTCTGTAAGCTATGAAGCATAGTGGGTTGCAGAACGGTTCACATCCTTGTGCTGATTAACTTTGCCCGTGCCTCACGAGTCCAGAGACAGCGGCTGTCATCATGAACTCAGCAGGAAATGTAAGAGGAATGACAATTGCATCCATTGAGGGCCACTTATTTGCTAGGGGCTTTACAAGGATTCCTATACCCAATCCAGCCCTACCTCTGTGAGTTAACTACTTTTGTTCCAAACTGGAGGACTGGAGAGGTTGAATAATTCGCCAACAACACAAAGCCAGCGCTATGACTTAAAAAGACCACGTGCAGTACCAAAGAACACTCCCCGTCAAATTGTTCAGCACCGTCACCCTCTGTTATGGACAGAATGGTGTCCCCCCAAATTCCTGTGTTGAAGCCCTGACCCCCAATGGGACTGTGTTTGGAGATAAGGCCTTGAAGAAGGTAATTAAGGTTAAATGAGGTCATATGGGTGGGGCCCTTGATCCAACAGGACTGGTGCCCTTACGAGAAGAGGAAGAGACACCAGGAGGGCACACACAGAGGAAAGGCCACGAGAGGACATGGTGAGGAGGTGGACAAGCCTGGAAGCCTGGAAGAGAACCCTCCCCAGGCCTTGATCTTGGACTTCCTATTTGGACTTCCAGCATCCAGAACTGTGAGACAATAAATTTCTGGTCTTTAGCCACCTGGTCTGTGGTATTCTGTTACCACAGTGTACTAATACCAAGTGGACTAATACAGTACAGCCCACAGATAATTCTTTGCACAGCACTCTTTTCCATATTTTTTATTGTAATAAATATATATACCATTAAATTTACTGTTTTAACCATTTTTGAATGTAAAGTTCAGTGGCATTAAGTATGTTCACATGTTGTACAGCCATCACCACCATCTGTTTCCAGAACCATTTCCACCATCCATTTCATCCTGCAAAACTGAAACTCTGCACCCATTAAACACTAACTCCCCATTTCCCCCTCCCCCAGCCCCTGGAAACCACTAATCTGTTTTATGTCTCCATGAATTTGACTATTCTGGGTACCTCGTACAAGTGCGATCGTAAACAGAGTTTGTCCTTCTGAGTCTGGCTTATTCGCTCATCACGATGTCCTCCAGGTGCATCCGTGTTGCAGCACGGGTCACGGTTCCCTTCCTGTTTACGGCTGAACAACGTGCCATTGCATGTACAGACCACGACATGTTTATCCATTCATCATCCATACATGGATCATTCACGTATTTTTAAAATACAAAACGGATTATATATTCCCTTTGCTGAAAACTGTTTCCAGTGGTTTCTTGACACATTTAGAGTCAAATGCAGACACCACTTGGTGGCCTATGGGCTTTGCAGGATCTGTCCTCTGCATTTCTGTCCCCTCCCTCGTCTCCCTCTCTTCTATCCTGCCCAGGTGACCTACCCCCGACACCAGGCCATGTTGCTCTTGCTGGACACCCAGCTCCTCAACCTCAGGGTCCTCGCAGTCATTGTTCCCCAGCCTGGGCACTGGACACTGTCCACCCGACCTCCCCTGGCGCTCTCCCTCCCTCCACTCACATCTCCTCCTCCTCACTCCTCCGCATCTCCTGCTTTCCTGCACAGCACATACTGTTCCTGCGGCTATAGTATACATTTATTACCCGGTTTTGAGTCTTTTAAATTTTTATTGAAATTGTCTATATTTGAGGTATACAGAGTGATGCTTTGACATACACATACATAGTGAACTGATTATTACAGTCACGCCAATGAGCACGTCCATCTCTCCTCGTAGCTACCCTTGTGTGTATGGTGAGGATACTTGAGATCTACTCTCTTAGCAAATTTCAAGTATACAGTACAGTCTTACTAGCTATGATCGCCGCACTGTACGTTAGATCTCCAGAATTTGTTCATTCTCCATAACCGAAACTTCATGCCCTTTGATCAACATCTCCCTGTTGTTCACTTGCTTATGATCTGGCTCGTTCACTGAGAGTCCATCTCTGAGAGAGGGCAGGGACTTTGTCACAGCCATTGCTACTTTCCCAGCTCCTGGCACAAGGCCTGGCACATAGTAGGCTCTTAATGGGAGCTGAGAGGTCAAGTCAGCAGATGAGAAGCCCAAGCAAAGCCACCAGCAAGCCAACGGCAAAACTGGCTCTTGAATCTGGGTCTCTGAATCTTCTTTCCGTTCCCTACAGGCTCGGACCTGCATGCCCTTTGCAGCCCCTGTTCTGTGGGCTGCCTTCCCAAGTCCATCTGTCCATCCACACTTACCCTTTGGCGAGGCCTCCGCTGTCCCTGCCTCCAGGACATGAGGATTTAAGCCAGTTGTCTTGCTCCCTGGGCCACCATCCTAACACCTGCCTCTCCCCAGTCATTGCAACTGGTGGCTAACCTTTGATTTGTTCTCACCGTGGAAAGAGGGGACTCTGCCACTGGGAAAGGACTGGCAATGGTTTCCAGTGTGCTCTCTGCTCCATTCAGTGGGGACACTCCTCTGTGAGGGTGGGAAGTGAGCAGCCAGCCACAAGGCATGGCCTCTGGGGGCTACAGGTGCAGCTGGTCCCCTGCCTGCCTTCCCCTCCAGCCTTTGAGAATTCAGGACCTTCTGGGAATACAATTTTTGCAGCTTATCAGACACAAAGTCCAATACCACCATTTACAAGTTGTATAACCTTGGAAAGCCCAAGGAGGTCACTCCTTTGGCCTTGCTTTCTAATCTGTAAAATGGGCACAATAATGTCCATATCTGAGGTTTGAAAGAGTAATGCCATTGAAGTGTTTAGTGCAGTGCTTGTGTACATTAAGAGTTTGACAAATGGTGGGGTGTTTTCGCTTTTACTTATTGCTGTTTATAAGGATGGAGTTTAAACCTCTTCTCACTGTATCCCAGTTAACCCAGGGACGTCCTAGGTGTCAGGACTTGGCTGGTTCACTAAAATCACCCATGTGGGGCAGAGAAGAGTCAAAGAAATCTGTGCCATTCTTTTTGTCTCCCCTTTCCCTACCTGGAATCAAAGTGACATGACAAAGAGTTTTATTCTAGGACAGGGGAGCCAACACTTCACTCGAGAATGAGCTTCACACCCAGAACTTTTATTATGAAATCTTCTGTACACTGGTTGGTCCAGCCCCTCCCCCACTCACAGCAACCTTTTTCCTACTGACGAGAAGCAGAGAGGGAGCAGCACAGCCCTCGCCTTGCCTAGTGCACCCGGGCACCAGCAGGAGGGGGTGGTAGAGGCCTGAGATCTGACTGTCGCTGCAGTCACCTGCAGCCTGGGTCAGAGCCCCCTGAGGACATCTCCACCCTAGAGGGGAGAAGCTGGGAGCAGATCGCTAAGCCCACAGGCAGCCAGCCCTGGCGGTACTTTAACAACACTTTGCGAATTAAAGGCTGAAAACTAAAGAGTACCTGCTACTGCCTGCTGGGCTCTGTCTCACACGGCACCATGGACACGGAAAGACCGCAGGCATGGGGCTCCCCGTTCATTACATCTTGGACTTTCAGTCCGCCCAAGGGAGCTGCTGAGAGCCTGCCTGAAGGTGGCCAGCACATGACTGGAAGTCAAGGCCACAGGGCACAGTGACCAGCAGCAGACTCCTCCAAATGCTCTACCCACGACTTTCTCCATGTACAGATGGGGAAACCGAGGCCAGAGCAAGGAAAGCCCTTGAACAAGGTACCTTGGAGGCAGAGCCCCCTCTGGCTGCTATCTAGGGGCACAGGGACAGAGGGTGACCTGGCCTCCGCAGAGGTAGAGGTTCTTCATGTCCACACAGTCCGCGTCTCAGAGGCTAAACCCAGCCAAGGTCCCTCCCCTCTTCACTTCACCTCTGTACTCCCAGCCTCAGCGGCCTCGCCTCTAGGGAGATTCCCAAGTCTGTCTCCCGTGCCTTGGTGCTTTTCTTGAGCTCCAGGCCTACAGGTGACTCTTTGGTGGGACTGTGAGCTTGTTGAGGGGCAGGGGCCACATCTTAGTTATGTAAGAATGCACAGCACCCAGCACAAGGTCTGGCACAGAGTAGGGGCTCAAGAGATGGAGGGAGGGAGGGAGAAGGGGAGGAAAGAAGGGACGATATAAATCACTAGACCTTTCTATTTGGATGTCTTCCTGAAGCCTCTACTCAACCCTTGCAAAACCAAAGCAGACCTCTCTCTCCTGACTTCATCATTTCCCTTTATATGTCCCCAGTCTTGAACCTGAAGTTGTCTCCTGTTTGTCATTGCCTTTCCATTCTCAGCGCTGTCCCTGAGTCCAAACCCTTACTGGGTCTCACCGGCTCTGTTGCCACGGCCTGCAGACTGCGCTTCCCCCGTTTCCGCCCTCCCACCTGCTCCACACCCTGGCCGGACAAAGAGATGGCCCATCCCACCCTTTGACACAGGGGCCCGACTGCTAGAAATCTATTCTAAGCAAATCACCAGAGATGTGCACGCAGACTTTCATTCAGAGGTATTCACCAGGGTGTTACTGCATTATAACAGTAAAAACTTGGAGACTATCCTAAGCGCCAGTCAAAAAATGGTGCATTAAATAAACCTTGGTTCATCTTCCTGATGGAATAATATTAAACCTTTGAAAAATTATTTTAAAGACCATTTAATGACATATAGAAATGCTCCTGTATAGTATCAAGAAAAGCAGGAGAAACAACCGTACGCCCAATGCGGTTCTAATCTGTGAACAGATGTGGGTCTGGACAAAGTAAAATCAGAAAAGAAATAAACTGAAATATTAGCATGAGTTTTAGCTGAGATTAAGGGTTAATTTTAAAAGTTCTTCTTGATACTTCTCTGTACTGTCTGAATTATCTTTAACAAAATATCCATATTTAATCAGAAACTATAAAGATTTCGTTTGCTGAATATACCTCTTTAACTTTAGAGTTTTTCTGAATACCGTCAGTAAAAGCTGTGCTTTTGCCACTGCTGTATCACTGGCTGTCCACGTGGTGTTAGAGTATACCCGAGACTGCTAGGTCCGCCCCCACCCCGTGAGCCCACAGTCTCTGCCCACTTCCTGTTCCACATGCACATCCTCCTCCTGCCAAACTGGTCCCCGTGTGGTTTCCAAAGCAGTCTGTGTGTTATGTTCCTGAGCCTAACTCTCAGATGGTTCAGAAACACAAACACAAACATGTGCGCGTACACACACATGTACATACATGCACACATGCACACACACATGCACACAGAGGGAGTGCAAATATAACAAAATACTGATAATCATTGGTGAATCAAGGTGAAAAGTATGCATGCTCAGAATTTTGCAGCTCTTTTGTACTATAACTAGGAGTTTCCCAGATAAAAAGCTGGAGAGTGAAGGAGCAAAATGGTGTAGTATTTATAGGTATAGGGTCTGCATGAAATCACCTTAGTTCGAATCCCAGTCCCACTGCCTATGAATTGGGCAATAGTGACATTACTTTCTAAGACTCAAATTCTTCATTAGTAAATTAGGGACAATGAAAATCATAGTGTATTTGTCTACTACTGTTCCCTGGTTTGGCAAAGAGTCCGGCACACCCTTGACCATGGCGAACTGTTAGTATCAGTGTTAAATATAGAAATCAAATTCTTACCCATGAGTCTATTCATAATACTCTCCACCTCTCTGAACTACTCACACCAGGATAACTAAGCAAAATACTGTGGCTTTAAAAAAATTAAAAAAAAAATACTGTGGCTTTGTGCACCGTTCTCTTCCTGCCACTGGCCAGGAGGCTGCTACGATGCAGTGCCAGTCCCGCTGGTGTCCATAACTCCAGGTCCTGGCACAGAGCCTGGCACAGAGCCTGGAACAGAGAAGGCAGCCAGTAAACACTGAAACCCAAAACGAGGTACCTGAAGGGTTCAAGTTGCACTTTAAAGAAAGTTCTTTTCATCAGGTACAGGTTTGCAGTTTTGCTGATGCAGCCGCTCTATTCCCACCGGCTTCCGTGAGATAAGGCATCACCTTGATACATTAGCTGTGGATATAGGCATCCTGCAGCTGGCCTGGAAAAGCAATTTAATTTCCAATTAATCCTGATTTCCGTGCCAAGGGGGTTGCCTGCCTCACACTGGGAGGATTATTCTGCCAGACCTATTATTATCATGGGTGATGGTTCTGCCAGGAAGTGGACTCTCAAGGGAACAGGTCCTTTGACCCGTGGAAGAATTCAGTGAGGCAAGCCTGTGGCCCCTGGGGACAGGACTGCTTTTCCTTAGAAATTAAGCTTATACAGGTAGATCCAAGAAAGTTCAAAGCAAAGACTGTCAGTCTGTCCCTGGCAGAAATTTTTAAGACAGGGAACAGCTAGAAATGGATTGAGAGGGAGGCAAGGCAGTCCTTGTTCACGCCCACAAGAAACAGGGGTAAGAAGTTGCTAGTGAGAAAAAGGTGGCGGTATGGAATTCTCTGAGCCCAAACCGAAAAGAATCTGGATTTTTGGTGGGAGAAGACACACTAGTTCAAAAAGAGAAAAAACATTTGTGCAGCATTTTTGATGCACCAGGACTGTGCTGAGTACTTCACGTCCAGCATTGCGTGAAATCGTCACAAGCCCCTGTGAAATAAACCACGTGAGTTCGTTTTCCAGTTGAGGAAACTGAGACTCGGGGAGATTTAAAATAAACTGCCCGAAGTCTCAGGCAAGCCAGACTCGAACTCTTGCTTTTCTGAGCTTTCCTCCCTGCAGGCTCCCTCTCCAAAGACAAATACAAAAACCTAGTTTAGGTCCGTAAGAATAATGTCATACTTATCTGAAACTTATCCCCCCCTAAGAATGAGAAAAAGGCCTTTAAGACACATTCTGAGAGACAGTGAAATAAATAGTGGCCGAGCCTGCTTGGGGCAGACTCCAGACATGTCACTTTTCTTTCCGTTCGCTCCCATCTGCCTCAACGGGGGATATCTGGGTGCAATGGCCCCAGAACTGGGTGCAATGGCCCAGCGTGGCTGAGAGGCTTGCGTGGGATCAGGAGCTCCTCGGATGGCTCCAGCTGCCTCACATCAATGGGCTTCTGGCTTGTGGCTCAGGGAATTCTGATTCCACTGGCTAGAAAGAACCAACAGAGGGAATGAGAGCACGTGGCCAGTGGAGTCACAGAAAATTTAGTTATAGGCCAAGAAGGTGGTACATGGCCTAATTTTTATTAATGGTACTAAGAGAGTCTCTAAGGCTATATATAAATGAAGATGCTGTCAACTCCTGGACCAAGTCTAGAGTGGATTAACCGTTAACGATTAAACCAAGGGTTTGGGAACACTTGGAAAGGAAAGCAGAGATCAATGAGACAAGTTGTGCTTTTTCGGAGTGAACAGTCCAAGGTGGCTGCAGCCATAATGAGCCGGGTTCCAGTTGGGCTTGTACGGGGCCGTGGGCTGGAGGTCCTGGATTCAGGCAGCTGGCGGCTGACCTCATGGCCTCGGCCAGTCTTGGCAGTGCCCACAGCAGAACCTTTGCAGGGCTGCTCCAAATCCTTTCACGTGGGTGTCACCCCTACATCTATTGACTCTTGAGGTATGGCCCTGGGGCATCATTTTGAGAGGCTGGGCTCTGTGGGAAGGTACACAGAGGCATCTAACACAGTCTCAGTATTTGAGCTTGTCCTGCTCAGCACTTTTCACTTTGGTTTTGTTTTGTTTTCAATTTCAGATATTATGGGGGTACAAACGATTTGGTTACATAAATTGCTTTTGTACCATGCCCATCCCCCAATAGTGTGCATTGTACCTGTTAGGTGTGAATTTACCCATTCCCTCCTCCTCTCTCTCACCTGCTTGATTTCCAATGAATGTTATTCCCATATGTGCACATAGGTGTTGATCGATTAGTTCCAATTTAGTGGTGAGTACATGTGGTGCTTGTTTTTCCATTCTTGCGGTCCTTCACTTAGAAGAATGGGCTCCAGCCCCATACAGGATAATACAAGAGGCATTAGTTCACCACTTGTTTATGGCTGAGTAGTACTCCATGATATCCATATACCACATTTTATTAATGGGAACACTGCTGGTGGGACTGCAAACTGGTACAACCTCTATGGAAAATAGTATGGAGATACCTCAAAGAACTAAAAGTAGAACTACCATTTGATCCAGCAATCCCGCTACTGGGTATTTACCCAAAGGAAAAAAAGACACTTGCACTCAAATGTTTATAGCAGCACAATTCACAATAGCACTTTTGATAGGGGGTAGAGACTAAAGAATAAAATTCCCAGGGGTTAGAGAGCAATCTCAAGCCGTACTGCCTAGATTTGAATCCCAGCTCTGCTGTTTACTAACTTCTGACCTGGGGCAAGTTGAATCCCTTCCCTGTGCCTCAGTTGCCTCATTGATGAGATGGAGATATTAATAATAACCTCAAAGGATGCTAAATGAGCTGTGCCTGCAAAAGTGTGGCCCAGATCCTGGCATACAGGTGGGTGCTCAACAAATGTTAGCTCTTATTACTATTAGGAATGATAGAACCTTGTATAGGGAATGATTAGCTAAATATATTCCAAAATGGAAGTGGTTACAGCTTGTTATAATGCGTTATTCACCAAAAGAGGTGTCGCTGCAGATTGTTCTTAAAGAGAAATGTCATAGAGACTGTGTGAGAGTATTTTTCCTGACAATACTTCTGCCACCAAATGAGAGAATTTTTCTCTCCTGATATGAACCAGTTCTGACACCAACTGGGCGTCCAACAATTCAATTCAATTTTAACACTAACTACTTAAAGTTAGCCCAGACCGCACAGATTAAGGGCTCAGCCCTACAAGACTTCCTAATTCAGACACCAGTCACAATTAGGGTGCCCTTGCTACCCACATGTCTGCCTGACCTACAGGGCGTTCCCACGACTCCCCTCCACCCCAGTATGATAATTCACTAGAATGAGCCACAGAACTCAGGAAAACACTTTTCTTAATATTTCTAGTTTGTTATAAAGGATACAACTCAGAAACAACAAAATGGAAGAGATACACAGGGCAAGGCATGGGGGGTGCAGAGTTTCAATGCCCTGTCCCAGCACCTCAATGTGTTTCCCAACCCAGATGCTCCCCAAACCCCATCATTTAGAGATTTTTATGGAGATTGCATTATGTAGCCTTGATTGTTAAATCACTGGCCATTGGTGATTCAACTCAGCCTCCAGCCCCTCTCCCCCCACAGAGGCTGTGGGGTGGAGCTGAAAGTTCCAAGCTTCCCCCGGGGCGTGGTGGCTCACGCCTGTAATCCTAGCACTCTGGGAGGCTGAGGCAGGAGGATTGCTTGAGCTCAGGAGTTCGAGACCAGCCTGAGCAAGAGCGAGACCCCGTCTCTACTATACATAGAAAGAAATTAGCCAAACAACTAAAAATAGAAAAAATTAGCCGGGCATGGTGGCACATGCCTGTAGTCCCAGCTACTCGGGAGGCTGAGGCAGGAAGATCGCTTGAGTCCAGGAGTTTGAGGTTGCTGTGAGCTAGGCTGACACCATGGTGCTCTAGCACAGGCAATACAGTGAGACTCTGTTTCAAAAAAAAAAAAAGAAGAAGAAGAAGAAGAAGAAGAAAGAAAGTTCCAAGCTTCTACTCAAGGTGTGGTCCTTCTGCCAAACACCCCCATCCTGGAGCTATCTATAGGCCCACCGAGAGTCCCCTCATTAGAACAAAACATGCTCCTATCACCCCATCACTCAGGAAATTCCAAAGGTTTCTTTCAGGAGCTCTGTGCCAAAGACCAATGTCTTTCTATGATACCACAGAGGGTTCAAGCACCAAAAGAAAGTGGGGAAGCGCTAGATGATCCTTAATGTCTTACTGACGAATAGGCGTTTGTATTTGAACGTGTGAGATGGAAGGGGAGCGGAACAGTAGGGGCTCCAGAATTGGCATAGGAGGGCTCCGTGCTGGGTGTGGGATAGCAGGAGTGTCTTGAAGCTGCGTTTGCTTAGCCAGCCCCTGCTTTTATTTTATGTGTGTTGGGGACGAGGGAGGTTGGTATGGGACGATGGAGATTATGGGAGGTCAGGGTCCATCTCCGCTACCTTCGGCTCTGGAGCGAGCCTAGGGAGGAATCCCAAAGTTGGTCTAACGTTCAGTGTGGAGTTGTTTGCTTTGTAGTCACCCACCTCCCTTCCCATCTCCCAGACCCTTTCAGGAAGTTGGCTGGCGCACATGTGCTTTCTATGAGTGGGGAGGGAGTGTTGTGGAAACCTAGGAAGAAGCTGAGTTCTGCATGAGAGTCAACACAGTGAAAGTCCAGGAAAGCACGATGGTTAGGGACATAATCCACCAACTAACCCACCTGTGGCTGCAGGACCTGGGAGCCCTCTTCCTGCCCCCGTGAGAATCTGATGGACCTGGCGCGGGGGGCGGTGGGGGGGAGTTCGCATTTCCACCACATAGTGTGGGAGGGACACGGAGGCCTTATCTCTGGATATGCCAGATCAGCCGTTGTGAAGCTTTTCAGTCTCAGGATCCCTTATGAAAAATATGAAGGATCCAGAGAGCTTTGATGTATATAGGTTGCATCTATTAATAGTTATCATTTTAGAAATTGTACTAAGAACTTTGAAAATATTTAATTTGAATTTATTTATTTAAAAATGATAATAAATCCATCCCATGTTAACAAAAATAACCTATTTTTGTGAAAAACAATTATGTTTTCCAAAAAATTATATTGAGAGAAGTGGCATTGTTTTACACGTTTTGCAAATCTCCACTGTCTGGCTTAGCAAAGGCAGCTGGAATCTCATAGCTGCCTCTGCACTCGTTCTGTTGTGATAACATACATCCTATAACCTCTGGAAGATTCCACTGCACACTCATGGGAAAATGAGAGTGAAAAAGACAAATGATGTCTTAGCGTTATTATGAAAAGAGTTTTGACGCTGCAAGCCTCCACTTTGAGAAGTGCCACACTAGAGCATAGCGCCTTCCTCCGTGTCTCTCTGACCTTTCTTTGATCTTCCTCTTTCCCCCATGTGCGACAGGGCAGTGGGTGGTGAGGTACGGGACAGTTGCACTTTGTTCAAACAGTGTCGTTCCAAATACTTCACAGACTGTAAACTCCCCCAAACACAAGACTAATTCAAAGGACACTGACTATTTTGAGATACTGGCCTGCATGCCAATTAGCAATAGAATAAACGCAGTTTGCAATCCACTGACCCAAAGAGTTTTGAAATGAGGAGAAATTTTGGATGAATTGTTGATTTACGGGGAGAGCTGCTATCATTTCAATAAGTCACAAAAGTTAGGATTATACTAATATTTTTATATTGCACTATTTAAAATTTGCATAACTCAGGTTTTTCACTGCGAAGAAGGAAGCCCTTCATGATGGTTGGCGAGAGGCAGAGAGGGAGGACGGCAAGAAGATGCGAAGCTCCCTGAAGGCAGGCGCTTCCGCTCATGGAGAGTAGATACACCACAAAAGTGCAGTGGAATCTTTCCCTCTGAGATCTTCAAAAATAGAAGATACCCTCTTTTCTTTCATCCCTCTGATTGTGGCTTGAGCGGATGAGCTGAAACTTTGTCTAAGGCCTGGCACTATTAGGATGTCCCACTGTTAGGACTTTCCACCCCAAGTCTGGCAAGCAGAGAGCCCCTTGCCTCTGCTCTGCACCGTGTGGTCTGAGTTCTAGGGGAGGGCACACGGGAGAGTGGTGCAGGTGCCCCTCTCCAGCTGTGGGTCACTGGCTCATGGGAGGAAAAGCAAAGATGATGGAAGCACTAGATGCTCATTAGCAGAGTGGTTTATTAGGAACTGACCAGAGCTCTCTGCTCCCAGGCAGCTGTTATTCCGAACGACACTGTTGACAGTGTCTAACTCCATCACACCTAAATGCCCATCATTTCACGCTCATCCTGTGCATGAGGTTCCGTGAGCAGCAGACAGTTGTGGTATCGGACAAAAGAAGAGCAGTCTCTATTGACAGGAGGAGGACATTTGTCTAAGCGAATGAAGGTCATCATTAATAATGCACGTGGCAGTGGCAGCTAGGCATCATCACATGCTCATTCTTCTAGAGGAACAGGGCCTTTCCCCCTGTAGGAGCTGTTTGGATATTCTGAGCTTCCGTGTATTTTGGTCCCAAATGCAAATGCATAGAAACCGTGTGCAAAGTAGGACCTTTAAGTCAGACTCCTAGTTGGGACTTTCTTGCTTTTTTTTCTTTTTTGTTTAACTTAAAATTTTGAGATAATTATAGATTTAAATGCAGTTATAATAAATAATCCAGAGATCCCATGTACCCTTCACCTCATTTCCCCCAGTGCACAATATCACAGTTCGGACTTTCTTAGAAGGCTCAGACCTTCCTGACCCCGGAAAGGAAAAATGCTGAGGGAAGGTGACCTGCCTCCTATTGGAACCAAGTCTACCAGGGAAGAAGCTGGAGGGCACAGGCGTGCATCAGGGATCCCGGCTGGAAGTGGCAGGTACGGGTGCAGATCCCAGGGGCCCTCCCCTTGGAACCCCAGCCTGCAGGAGGGCACCGTGGGTTCCAGGGATACAATGTGCTCCCTGCCTGGCCCCTGTGACTTTGGGTGGCTGTGTCCCTCAGCCCTTCAGCCGCTCGAGTACTGTGGTTGAGGTACCAGGCTCTGGAGTCACCCAGCACCAGGCTTGATCCCAGCTCCTCACTTACTGAGCTCTGGCTGGTTACCTCTTAGAGCCTCATGTTTTCACGCTGGCGTATATAGCACTTACCATGTGTCGGTCACTGGCCTAGGAAATTTACATGGTAATTCATTTGATATCAACAGCCCTATGAGGGAGATATTATTATTGGTTGATACTTTTCAAATGAGGAAACTGAGATACAGAGAGGTTATGTTATTTTCAGGGTCACCCAGCTAATGAATGGCAGGGTTGTGTATTTGAGCCCAGACAGTACACATGCCAAGTCCGCATACTTAACCACTATCCTACAGCATTTCTCCTCGTCTACGAGGTAGGTTCAGTAGCATCTCACTGAATTTTTACAAGGCAAACTACTTAGCACAGTGCCAGGCACATAATAAATAAGCACCGATATGTGCTAAATAACATTCTTATTAATAGTATAACTTCTTCTAGAAGTTTCTGAGTATTTATCACATTACTGTGATTAACAATAGCTTCCATTTTGGCCACCTACTTACGTGCCAAATCTTCACTCAACCCTCCCAACTACCCAAAAGAAGGAGTCTCTCTCTTGTAGATGAAAAAACTAAGAATCAGAGAGAAGAAATCTGGCATAGGTAGAGACAGGTTTCAAAACCAAGGGCTGCGTCTTAGAATCACAATACCAGAAGGAACTTCAGAGACAGGAGCCTCACTTCGCCCCCACCCCAGGTCTTGCCCTGTGGAAGACTCACTTGTCCAGTCTGAAAAGCCTGGTGCGGGGAACATATACTCCCTACACCTGTAGATCTCACATTCTGTGAGTGACACTGGGGTCCCCTGCCACCCACCCACGCAGCATTTCTGGCTCAGTCGGGCGGGGATGGGGGCCTGAGAATGTGCATTTCTCACAAGTCTCTGTGGGACCCTGATGCTGCTGATCCCGGGACCACACCTGGAGAATCAGTGGGAAAATTTCCTGGAATGGCGATGGCCAAGATGATGGCTGCCTCCGGATTTGCTCTTTCCAAGTGTGAGACAGGCTCCCCAGCAGGGGCAGCACCGGGGTATTTCCCGTCAATGTAAACCACAAATCGCAGTCCATATGACTGCCTTTCCTCCCAAGAATACCCCTATGATCACATGCTTCCATCAGCTGACTGGTGCCTAATCCCACACCTGCACCCACCCCCGGTCCTTTCTGAGGGGGACTCACCCTTTCAACATTTTCCAAAATAATATCTATAGTTGCTTTTCTGATTAAAAACAAACAAAACAAAGTACAACCTGCCTATTGTTGAAAATTTAGAAAAGTACTAAATATAAAAAGGAGGATATGGGAGAAAATTGAAACTAACCACCATCCCACTGTTAATATTTTGATGTGTTTTGGTCTATTTCCTTAAAGCTGTTTGTTATTTTGCGTGTTGGAAAATGTTGTAGTAGCACTTACTGCACTGAAAAAAAGCAATAGTCTACATGTGCTCTGTAGACGGGAGCTGGTGTTGTTTTTATTATGGAATTCGAAGAAGGAACTGAGGTCTGCTAAGGACAGCTTCTTGGGTGGGATGGGCAGCCCTTTGGACCAACAGAGAGATCATAGATAGGCACAGAGGCAACAATCGTCATTGTCTGTGGGGTACACAGTGACACAGTAGAAAACAGGTATGAGTCAGTTGACTGGGGACAGGTAATGGAGAGCTACAACTGGCCAGCCTTGTGTTCTCCAAGGCACTAGGGAGCCATTGCATATTCTTGAGCAGGAAGTGACTTAACAAAGTGATTCCCCAAAGGTCAAGCAGGCAATAGAAGACAGGATGGAGTGGAGGGGGAGTGGGAGAGGAGGTGGAGGAGGCATGGGGATGCAAGTGGGGGGCAGCCCTGGGGGCCCACCCCGTGCCTGGTGGCCTAGGCATGGTGTGGCACAGATGGGTCTACTTCTGGGCGGCCAGGATGGAGAGGGACTGGTTGATCTTCACCATAACAATAATGAGGAGGCCACCGGTCAGCAGGAAGGTGGGCCAGAAGAGGGAGAGCAGGAGGGCCTGGGGCCCGTAGAGGCGCCGGTACAGCACACTGGTCTCATTCTCCCGAGTCGCCGAGAAGCAATAGAAAACCTGGTGCTCATGGAATCTGGCTCTGACCTTCTCCACGTCGGCCCGGGCCATCTGGTAGTTGTCCAGGCTGCGTGGGATGTAGGAGCACTGTAGGGGAGAAGCAATAGCACCCAAGGTTGAAGATCCCTGTTTCTTATACCCAAGGGTGAGGGCCTGGGATGGATGGAGCACCGGAAAATGCAGCTTCGTCGCGAGCCCCTGGATGGGAGTCGGGACTTCTGTCTGGAGCTTGGCTGCTGACTGCCTAGGCTCGATGGCACATCCTCCCTTGTGCTATTTGTGTGGATGGTGGCCCTGGAACTGCTCAGTGCACATGCTGGACGCAGGGGCCCTCGCTCCAGTCCTGGCTCTGCTTCTATTGGCTGTGGGATCTTAGGCAAATTGCTCACCCTTTCTGAGCTCTGATACCTTCATCACTTAAATGAGTTAATAGCAAGATTGTCTTCAAAGGATGTTATTAATGAGGGACTTCAGACATAACTGTTAAGGAAACCAGTGGGTGACCCAGGCCAAGTGGGCTCACGCAGAGTGGATTCAGGGCAGAGGTCAGCTGCCTACAGGGCTCGTGCATGTAATGTCAGCAAGTGAAGCAGACAAGGAAATGAGGTGACAGGTGCCAACTGACACTTGCCTTGGTGCCAGGGAAAACTGTCAGGGACTGGTGAGGCCTGGAAAAATAGAGAGCCAGCTGCATCCAGACCAGCTGTCACCACTCCCTCTGGACAATGGAGACCAGGCCATCCAGGAGATCCATGGTAGCAGACCTCCGACATTTCAAGAGAAGTCAGAAAATCAGATTTTAACATTAACTCTCATAATTTTAAAACAAGGGCAAAAATTCATATTGAAACCCTTTGAGGTATAACCTCCATGAACCAAACAAAGCATGTTGACAAGCCGGTATTCGATGCTGGGACCCAAAGGAAAGAGGGAATGCACAAAGGAGCTTTGTGCGGGCAGAACATGAGGCACATTTCATTTGTACACTGATTATCATTGTTAGGAACCTTCTGGCCTGTTCAGATGAGGCCCAGCTGGAAAGTTCTGCAAAGAAGGCACGGAGTGCAATTCCTGGCTATATCTCTGTTCTGTGCTGGGAGGCCTGAACATTGCTGGCAGGAGCCTCTGGGGAATGTTCTGCAAGTGTGCCCCCCCACCACATCACCTGCAGCAGACTCCCTGGAGAGCTGCCCGTACACACAGTCCCATTCACTCTGAGTCCCTGAAGACGGAACCCAGGAATGCGGGACTTCTGTATGCACTTAACTCTGAGAAATCATGAGTGAAATCATGTCCAAGATCAAAACGGGTAAAAGTGAGACTCAAACGACAAGCATTGAGCCAGCTTCTCCCTAGGCCTCAGTTACTCCCTGGATTTGAACAAGCTCCTACCCGCAAAGTTGCCTGTCCTGATGACATTCAGTCCGGTATCACAGAGGAGGTTGCAGCGTGGTTCTGATAGCCTAGGAAACGGTGTGCTGTGTTCAGATACAGGTCCCCAGCCAGCCAGGGAGTAGCTGCGGCTGGGGAGAAGCTGACTGCTGACGAATATAACATTCAGAGCTGTTGGGCACTACCGGGTCCTCAGTAGCATATAATCCAGGGTCCTGAGCTAGAGCTAGGGGGCCTGGGCCAGGTATCCCCAGTGCCTCTGACTGTGACCTTGGGCAACTCAGCCCCTTAAGCTAAGGTGTGGCTATGGAGCCAGATAGGCCAGGGCTCAACCACCAGTTCTGAGTTGTGTGACCCTGGCAACTGCTACTGACTGCCAAAGAAGAGGCAGGGGTTATGAGTAGGAGCTAATTCAGGTGGGCCCTGAGGCTCTCTCTCCACCAGGTGGGACTGAGTCACACTAGTGATGACAGAATGGGTCTGACCCACTGCACAGGACCACTTCTCCCTGCTAACCCCCAACACTGTCGAGATCCCACAGCCTCCACCCACCCCAGGCACCCGGCCCCATCTCATCCCAACAGCCTCCAAACTCTGACTGTCAGCATCCTCCCTGCCGTAGGCCCACGTGTTTGCTGCGGCCCTAGCCTCTCTGTCTAGCACGGAAACCCCCCAAGCTGCCGCTATCTTCCTCATACCACTCTGTTCCTGCCTCCAGGGCCTCACAGCAGTAATTCCAAACCTTAGAGTCACCTGGGAGCTCCAGAGATTCTGCTCCAGTGGGCCTGGTGTGGGACCCTGGTTTTGTTTCTTATGTCCCCAGGTGGTTCTAATGCACAACCTGAGTTGAGATGCCTCGGCTTACATGCTCACGTTTCAGTTCCATGGTTTGATGGTTGAGGTCCTCTGGGAACAGATTTTAGTCTGTCTTTGTAGCTTTTTCCAGCTATGTATACTCCATCATGGGTCATTTTCTGTAGTTTCTACCTAGCCCCTCTCTGGGCCATGCCTTGTTCTAGGTCCCCCTTACATATGCACCCCCCATGTGTACCCCATTCCTTGTGCACCCCTTCCCTGTGCACCCCCTTCTGTGTGCACCCCCTTCTGTGTGCACCACCTTCCATGTGACCCCCTTTCCACCCACACCCCCTGCATGTTCTTGTGCATCCAGTGCCTGCCTGATTGTAGGAGCCGCACCCAAATGCCACTGTGATACCCCACCTCACTGCCAGCGGAAACATCGCTCTCTCCTTTAACCCCATAACTTTCTCTGCTCTTCTCTTAGGTGCCAATCCCTCCCCAACCCCCCAACTGGGTATTGTTCATGTATGAGCTCTCTGCTCCTGAGTCCTACAGCCCTGGCACAGGAAGTGCTCAACTGCTGTTGAATAAAAGGAAGGAAGGAAGGAAGGAAATGAATCAACTTATATTTCCATTAGGAAGGGATATGGTGGTGAATTTTGGTTTTTTGAGGTGGAGGGGTCTAGGACGCTGGGAGGTGAGGATGGGAAAACCTAAACGTTTGTCTATGGAGGTTATTTTAGCCCCGGGTCCCTGGTTTCCTGGGGAGTCACAGGAGTTCCACTCCTTGGGGTCAGCTCTGGCCCAGCCTCTCATTGGATTCAGTTTATATTATGGAAGGAGTAACAGTAAGTACTGCTTCCTTTTGAGTGCCCACTGCCTACCCGACATGGAGCTGGGCACATTCTATACAGTGTCTCTGACTTGATAACACACCTCAAGGTGCAACATTAGAGCCCCATTTCACAAAGGTGGAAGCAGTCTGGAGGGGCGAGTGGCCTGCCCAGGTCGCACAGCCAGTCAGTGGCAGATTCAGCCTCAGGTCTGTCTGTCTCTGACACCGGGGAGCTAGGCCTGGCCCGACTTCATTCCAACTGTGAGACCCTGGACAAGTGGGTTAACCTTTCCGAGCCCTGGGGACAGGGACAGTGAAGGGCAGGCTCACATGCCTGTCAGGGACACAGGGATGTGTACTCGTCCTCCCAGCTCAGTTACCTGCTGGTTCTGGTCCCGTGTGTCCTCCGTGTGGTACAGCACAGCCCACCTGCCCACAGCTGACACGTTGACCCACAGGCATGGGTACTGGGGCACCTTCTTGCCCTCCAGCTCCTCCTGGTCCCTGACGTTGGTCTCAATCAGGTGGCACGTGGATTCCTGGGTCCACACACTGGGGAGACGACACACGCACACCTCAGAACTGAGTGACACCCAGAGCACACGTTTGAACCCCTGATCCCCTAGGTGCTTCTAGAGAGACCCAAGGCTGGGCCCTCACCTTGCCACGAGCATGCAGCACCGACGGTGCACGACCCAGAGTCCCTGGGCACAGAAAGGAGCCGGAATATCAGAGCTGGTGGGTGGGGGCGGGGGCCGGTCTTTGACATCATGCACATAGGTAGTTCTCGACCTTGGTGACTCATCTAAAAACCTGGGGAGCTTTTAAAAAGATTCCCATGTCCAAGCCACACCCCACAGCAGGCGAATCAGAATTTCTAAGTGGTTGGGCCCAGGCCCTGGCATTTGTAAAAAATCTCCCAGAAGTGATTTTGCTCAACAGCCAAGACTGAGACTCTGTTAGGCACATCATCTTCATCTTGCAGAGGTATAAGAGAAGCTCAGAAAGCTCAGATGACTTTTCCAAGGCTGTAGCTTCTGATGCTGGGTCCGAGTAGCTTCTGAATCCCTGCTCTTTCTACTAAAAAAAGCAGATGTGGAAGGGGCCCAACTTGAGGTGGGCTCCGAGTGATGCCTTACCAGGTAAGAGTCCCATCTGGAATTGCTCTGCTATTGTAAAACATGACGATGGAGCAGGCCAGGAGAGGCCAACCAGCTCGCAACGTACAAGTGAATCAACTATGACTCACGCCCTTTTATCCTGCAGGGCCCGTTGCCAGGCAGGAGGGGCTGTGAGCAGCTGGAACGTGCCTGGGGGAGGGGTCTGAGACATCGTAAGGACAGGCAGAGAGTACTGAGTGTGTTTGTTCCCAACAGAACATGAATCAGGAATGTCACAGCTCTTCTTGAAAAGCTCAAGTGGTTGACACGTCAGGGAGAAAGGGCAGGGAACCTTCTCCGAGATCCTCAGCAGGGCTCCAGAGGAGCAGATGCCAGCTCCATGTAGACACTGCCTACGTATCAGAAAAGCCCAAACATGAAATGATGTGTTCAGTGAGGTAGTGAGCTCCCCATCACTGGAGATAGTCATCAGGGGGCTGGATGCCCCCCTGACTGGAGTTTCAGAACTGTACAGATGAGCTGTAAACATTTGCGATTCTCTGATTCCTCCTGGGATCAAACTTGCACTGGAGCGTTTGCTCCGATCCCCTGTGACTTCTTGTGAGAAGGGTGTCCTGGGGCTGTTACCACCAGGTCCCACAATCTCAGACCAGTGCGGGCTCAGTCCATCTGCCTTCCCTACCCTTGAACCCTTGAACCTGAGAATGAGCATTGTCTCAACCGTCCTGTCTGGTGTGAGGGTCTAGGGGAGGGGTATGTAGAAGGCTGGGTTCCTTGCACAATCTAGACCCTTAGGGGAGAGCTGGGGGAGCAGGCCAGGAAAGCTCAGTACCTTTTCTGGAAGAGAGGAAGCATAGTTGTGCCCAGGATGTAGTAGGTGATGACAGCACACGCCACCATGGCCACACCCAGGCAAAGGGCTCGAGTCTCTCCCCGCTTCTGGGCCATCACCAGCTTCTTCCCCATGTCCACTGGGGGCAGCAGTCATTTCTAGGGCCACAAAGGCAAACAGTTGCGAGATCAGATCAGGTGACCCTTGAAGGGTGACCCCTTCCCTTCCCCTAATCCACAGAAGGGAAGTCGGGTGAGAGGGGAGGGTACTCAAATGTCAACATCACTCCTACTTATATGTGGCGCTTTGCAACTTCCAGAGGGCTTTTTTGACGCGGTGTAAGCCTTCCACCAGCTCTGGGAGGCGATTGCGATGAAGGACCTATGGCTCAGAGAGGAAATTGACTTGCTCTAGGTCACACAGTGTGTGACAGGCTCAGCAATGGACCCCAAGATGTCCATGTTCTAATCCCTGGAATTCTAAGGTCTCCCTCTCCTTATATGCTACTTCATATGGCAGTCACTTTGCAGAAGTGATTAAGTTGAGGATCTCGAGATGGGGAGATGATCTTGGATTATTCATGTAGACCCTAAACCTAAACCGGGGCATCCTGTTAAGAGAGAGGTGAGGCACAGAAGAAAAGGAGAAGGTGACATGACCAGGGAGACAGAGAGTGGAGTGATGTGGTCACAGGCATGGAGGGCAGGTGGCCACCAGAAGCTAGAGGGGGCAAGGGACAACGCATCATCCCCTGCAGTCTCCGGAGGGAGTGCAGCCTTGTAGACACCTTGCTAATCTTGGACCTCTGGCTTCCAGGACTGTGAGATGAAATTTCTGCTGTTTGGGGCTATCAGTTTATGGTTATTTATTACAAGGGCCACTGAAACGAATATAATAAATGAGCAACACAGGTGGATCATCCGTGCACTTTCTCCCAGAACACTTCCAGAGACACTGGGAGCATTTCTGCCAAGAAACAGTCCCAAGCAGGGCTGGCTAGGCCAGGTGGCAGGCAGAGAGAGGGAGGAGGGCCCCAGAAGGCAGCCACAGGTTGATAGGGGAGGCAAGAGGTTTCCACATTCAGGTTTTTTGTAAGGGCCACTCCCTGATCCAAGCAAAGAAAGAAGACATTGTGGTGGCCTCAGCCACTGCCTTCTTGCTCCAGGACTTGAAGCCACCTGGGCCACAGCAGAATGGCAGAAGTCACTGGTGGCTTTCCTCTTTCCCTGTCTTCTGGCTCAGCCCCTCTGTGTGTCCCCCACCATCCATGCAAGCAAAGATTCCCTCCCTCCCCTGCCGGGCTCCTGGACCCCCTCCCGGGAGTGTGCAACAGCCCCTCAAGCCCTGTGGCCTGCAGCCACCACGCTGCCCAGCTGCGGCCCCTCCTGTGCCTTCTGCCAGCTGTCCTAGAGCCTTTGGGTAACTTTCTTTGTTGTTGCTTTTGTTTGTCTGTTTAAGGTAACCAGTGACTTTTTCTAACAAAAATACCAGGACCACGAGACCCTTTCCTGTAATAGCCTGTTTTAGGGGAAATTTTGGCCAGGTATCAGGGAGGACTTTATTGAAGCATTGTAATAAACCCACTGTTTCCATAAATTAGTAATTGTCTGGGAGACAGGCATTAGTCCAAAGGGATTTCCAGCAAAGGGCTTTACTCTCTGCTTAGGCTTCTCTCCTAAATATCGGACTATTTAAGATGTCCAGTTAGAGATCCTTGGCCCCCTCCCCGACAGCTCGGCCACCCCAGCCCCGCTGTCCTACAGAGCAGAGTCCACATCTGTGGTCAGGCACCGAGGTTGCAGCCTCCTCCTGGCCTCCCTGCGAGCTGGCCCACCTCCCCTTCTGATTGACAGAGATGACGCCACTGATACCTTTTCCTCCTGTTCTGAGATCTTGTGGGCAGGGGAGTGCCTACGCCTTTTCCTACCTGACGCAGTTAACAAGCACATCTGTGTACTCACAGGTAAAGTGGCAGGATCATCAGGAGGTGTGCAAAGATCCCAACAGCCTGCATCCCCAGGACTCTCAAGGGTCCCTGGCACCTGGACACAGTCCTTTGGCACCAATGAGGAAGCCCGCCTTGGAGAACCTAGGCTGAGTGCCCGCACGCAGCAAACCCACTTCTCTTCTGGGAAAGGTGGGGGACGACCGCCCCTTTCTGGCTAGCTGCTCCCCACCTCCCAGGGGCACTGTCTCCTCCACTGCATGGTTTTCTGTGTCCTCCCAGACCCCTGGGGTTCAGTGAGAGCCTTCAGACAAAAAGAAGGATGGGAACTGTTGATATCCCCTGAGGCCTGGACAGGAAAAAATGGGTTTAAGCTACAGCAGGAGGGATTTTAGTTAGACTTTGAGAATAACTTCCCAGTTTTGAGAGTTTGTAAACATCTCTGGACTTTTTGGCTATGTCTTCCCATTTAGAAAGGTCAGTTGAGGTCTGAGATGGATCTAGGAAAGATGGAGAAGGCAAAGGGAGGTGAGATTGTGGACTGTCCTGTGACCCGATAGTTAGGCTGGCATCCTTTTCCTTAGAAGGACAGGGACTAGAGTACAGCATTTAAGAGTTTGGTGGGGTATGGGGCAGGGACAGTTCTGAGGTCATCAGACATGGGATCAAATCCTGACTTTGCCACTTAGCAGCCATGTGACTGAAAAATAAAAATAATAGTACCTGCCTCAGAGAGCTCTGATAAAGATCAAATGATATGTCAAGTGCAAAGCATCAATCCCAGTGCCTGGGCCGCATCAGCTTTTGATAGATATTAGCTATTAATATTAACAAAGGAAACACTGAAAGTTTGGAGCAGAAGTCTGGACTGCTCTTGCCAAATCTGTTTTTTGCCCCACCCCTCCACTGGTGGCAAGGGCTGGGACTGATCTTGATCTCCAGGCTGCTGCCTTTCGGCGCCTCTGGAAGCCGGGACCTGGAGGGCCAAGGCACTGAGCCACCCGCTAGATGACCAGCAGACAACAGGCCCAGCATGTTGACGGGCAGCCCCGTAGGGGAAGGGAGTTCCTACCACCCGCCCCCTCTCGGCCCATCCCAGGCTGCGCTCCCCAGGGCGCTCCCTCCAGCCCCCGGTCTTTGAAGAAACCATTTCCCAAGTGCTCCTGGGCGCGGTACTCACAGTCTCCCTGGTGCCCTGCAGGTTTTCGGCCAGCAGACATTCCTTTCTGCCTGGCCCCCAGTCCCCACCCCAAAAGAGGCCACAAAACTCCAGCAGGAAGTTTGGCCTCCCAGCCCGTCTCCAGGGAAGCAGCCTTTGGTCCTCATCTGGGACGAGCCTGTATGTCCAAACATGGTCATGTCTGAGCACACAGGCTCGAGACACAGACTTGGGTGAGCAGGTACCCAGCCCTGAGGATGGCAGCTGTTACCCAGGCCCCTCCACCTGCATTGCCCAGGGGCTCATGAGAAACAGATTTCAAACGAAGACAGACAGCAAAACCGAGAAACAGCAAAAGACCAGCCTGGTGTATGTGGAAATATTTCTTCCTCACTCAGTCTGTCTGGGCTGGCAGAGAAGCCAGGAATAGGAAATCATTTTCCTTTTGCTGGCGTGGGGAAGGGAGGAGGAGTTGAGCTGGAGGGGTTGGGCTTGTCACCAATCCCTGGCATAGCCACTCTGGAGCTGCCAAACCCTCCTGCCTTTGGCATTTATGTGCTGTGTGACCCTGGGCAAGTCACGGCACCTCTTTGGGCCTCAGTTTTCTCACATGTGCTATTGGAGTTTCAAAAACTTACTTTGTTCAGGGTAGTGATGCAGGTTACGAGAGCTTCCAGCCAGTGAGATCCAGACACAAACTGCTTGGTGGGGGCTCCCAGAGACTGTTAAAGCACGGACAGAGATTTGTTCCCATCAATAGGACAGATGAACGTCAGAATTTATAGGCAAAAAAATGCTTCTAGGTGACCCTCTGTTTCCTTATCTGTAAAGAGGATGTTATAAGAATTAAACATCAGCGACAGAAACAAACTTGGATATTGAGACTCTCCTAAGTATCAGGCATGACGCCAGAGGGTCGCACATCTCTACCCCTGACTTCACCCAATGATCAGATGAAGAAACTGAGTCTGGGGCTTGGAAGCTTGAAGTCACTGGTCCTAGGTTGCTCTGCTCTGTGGGCCGAGCCCGATTCAAGGCTGGCCCTTCCAGATTGCACAGCCTGGGCTGTCCCTACTGACCCTGGGGCTGCTCTGAGATATTAACGCCTGCCTCTGTTATTTGGTCACCTGCCACCTGAAGTTCTGGAGGTCACCCTGATTGCCCCCTCCTCTAGAGAGGTGGGTGCAGGCCCGCTACCCCTGCTGCAGCCCCAACATCTCCCTCCGTCCTGCTCCAGTCACTGTGAGAGGTCCAGCAGCAGGAAATGAGGGCTGAGAGCTGCCATTTGGGCCTCCCTGACATCCTTGCCAGGCTCGGTACCTCTCTCCCGCCCCTTCCCTAATTTTAATTGAACCGTATTACCAGGAGAGTATATTGTCTGTTTAACGGGCATCACGGCACAAGGGGGTCTCTTAAGACCAGCCTTAGACTTTGCAGGTGGGTTGACAATGAGGGACACAGATGTAGAATTCATCCTCAGAAGAGTAATTTTCCAAGGATAATCCTTGGTCCATTCAAGAGCCAGAAGCGTCCTCGTGGGGCCGTGAACTAATCCAGAAACACCAGTCCTCCCTCCCGCTCCCTTGGGAGAGAGATACACAATGCAACTGACTGCCACTTTTAGGTATTCATATGACCAAAGCACTACTTGCTCATAATCCACTAAGTGATCGTTAAGGGCTGCACATTATTTGGGAATTTATAAACAAACATTAGCATTCTTCCTAAGGGTCTTTTCCTCTTGGAAAGTGGGAACAGGTAGGGAAGGAGGTTTTTGAGCGCTTCTGCGGCACCTAAGTGAGCCACGACCAAAATACGTTGACAAGCCTTGCTCTCAAGGGTGTGTGGACGAAAACCCCGGTCCTTTGCCGGCTCAGGTTGTGTGTGCCAGAGGGCTGGCGGTGGAGGGCGAGGAAATAATGGTGCCACGACAGTGCATACTGACGCTTTGCACTGGTACTCGGTGTCAGATCGTCGAACACCTTCTCAGCCTCCAACCTTCCAGCAACTCCTTAAGGTAATAACACTGTATGCAGGCTTGCAGTAATCTACTGAGGTAGAGATTTTTCTACCCATTTTATAGAGGGGGTAACTGAGGTTCAGAGAGGTTAAATAAATTGCCCAAGGCAAGTTATTAATACTTTGCTTCTCTGAGCTTCAGTTTGTGCATCTCTAAAATGGAGATAATCATACCTAGACCCTTTTTTGAGGGATGAGAGCTCACCTAAGCTACCAGAGGCATAGCGTGGAAACTGTATTTTTCAACATACATCTCGTCCCAGGTGCTCTTTTCACAATGTGATGTCTACACTCCTCCACCAAAAGGGGCATTTATGTCTTCTACCTGCGTGGGGCTTGTAACTGCCTTGCCAATAGAATAGTAGCGCCACTGCGTGACTTCCAAGGCTAAGTCATGGACAGGGATACAGCTTCCACTGGGCACTCTCTCAGGACACTTTCCTGGGAACCAGCCACTGCGGTATAGGCAGCTGAGGCCACGTGTTCCAGCCAACAGCCCCATCCCGGGACTCAGCCAACAGCCAGCATCTCTCATCAGACGACCCCAGCCCCCAGCTGAGGCCCCACACGTTGTGGAGCGGAGACGAGCAGCCCCTCTGTGCTCTTTCTGATTCCCAGTTTGTGAAATCGTGAGCAGAATAAATGGATGTTTCATGCCACTACGTTTTGGGGTAATGTGTTATGCAACCATAGTTACCAGAATGTTGTAAGCGATTTCAAAGGGGGACCGTTACTGTGTTGCTAACAGTGGTAGTATTAAACCAGTGGGAATTTAAAAGCCTGAGATTACTTTATGGAGTGTTATGGGGAAATTTAGGAATGCTTTAATCTATCTTATAGCAGGTCACACACTGCTGCACAAATGGAATAGAAGGGCTGTAATATAGGAGGGTATTTTTGCTTATTAAGCACCTACTATGTGCCAGGGCAGCCACATACATGTGCATGTACGTATACATATGCATGCACATACACAGACATGTTCTTCACAGTCTTCATGAAAGGCCTCATTCCTTCTGTGAAAGCAAAAGGCAAAGTGACTCGCCTAGGGTCACACCTCTAGCACGTGATGCAACGGAGCCTGGATTGGAGCCTGGATTTGAGCCTGTGCCCGCTGACTCTGCAGCCCGTCCCTGCCCCTCGCTTGCCCCCTGACCCCCACAGGAACAGTTTTCAAGAGGGCCGGTGTTTATGACGTCCGCTGCAGCTGCTTCATGAAACCGCACCTCAGTCTGTAACCCTTTCTGGACTATGCAGCCACTTATTCATTTAGGCCCTTTGGAATCGATATCTGTTCTCTGCCGACACTTGGAATAACAGGCCCCATAAATCAAACTGGCAACTGGCTCTGGAGCCCCTGCTGGGTGCACATCCCTGGCTGAGTGCCGTGGGGAAGGGTGCGTCACCTCAGTCCAGACACTCGAACACCTACTGTGTGCAGGCCGTGAGTCCACTCAGACACTCAGACATGACCCATCCCTGCGGGGAAAGGACGCAGGATTTTCAAAACAGCAAAAATGCAAAACAGAAAAGAAAACGATGCATTTTAAGGGAGAGAGAGTAACAAAAGGCAGAGGAAATAACCATACAGACGAAGTATAAGAACAGGAAACTTTTCAATGCTCGAATGAAATGGCAGGACAAAGAACAGGATAAGGCTGTCCCTGCCGTGTGAGGGGACACCTCGCTCTCCTCTCCTCCTGACTCTGGCCGCTGTATTTTCCCTTGGCCTCATTTTTCTTTCTCAATGACAAGGCATTTTAGCCTGCGATGTTGTTAGCATAATTCTAACAATCGTTTCGATTGCAGCTTGGAAATCCTCTTTGAAATGAGGAGGAGCACACCTAAGTAAAGAATGCTGTCCGTCTGCGCCGTAAGGTCGGGTTTCTTCCTGCCTTTTGCTTACTGCAAATCATCCCAGATCAGCGGGAGATTGGACAACACAGAAGTGCAGGGAGAAGCTAAGACGTGGCGCTCAAAGAGAATGGCTGGTGAGAGCACGTGTGTCCTTCCAGACACACACAAAGGACGCAGGTCCCGGCTCCCTCCACGGCACACACTGTCCCTGTCCTTGCCTCCTGGTGGCTCTCCCCCTTCCTCGGGACTTCCCCTCCCTCCTCTGTCCTCGCCTCCTGGACCAGGTCTACACTCTGAGTCGACAGGCCCAAAGCCCTGCGTGCCTGTCCCGCAGAGCACTGCCTCTCCCTGTGACTTCACATTTCTCCCTGTGCATCCTCTGGTAACATGTCTCCCCACCGCAGCATAAGCGCTCCAAGACCAGGAACTGTGACTGTTCCTATTCACTGTGACATCTCTAGCACCCAGAGGAATAAACACACAATCTCAAGGCTCTGCTGTGGTTGCGCTTTGGTATTTGCAAAAAAAGCTCTTGCTTTTTCATACAACAGAAGGTTGTAATCATTTTCCCATGCCATGAAACATTTTTTCTAAAGGGTTGTGCAGTTTCCATTCTATGGCTAACCCATAGTCAATTTCATCAAAGCGCTGCTGTTGGATATTTAGGCCTGGGGCTTACGAGCCTGTTTGTGTTTGGTGGAACGCAGAGTTGGCCTCTGCAGACCTGTTTCACTCTCCACCCAGAACCACACCACGCTCATGTGTCATTTTTCATGAATTGACAGGTACAAGGGAGATTGTATCTGTAAGGACAGAATTTGAGGACCAGCGCCAGGGGACAGAGGTGGGTAAGCCATAGAAGTGGAATTGACAACAGGTTGGCAATTTCCTAACCCTGCCCCAGGCTGGATATGCGCCTTGGAGAGACAGAGAGAGAGAGAGCTGTTGCTGGAGCTTATGGGATTCAGGACAGAAGCAATGCCACTTTAGGACTCAGGTAAGGAAGTGGTTCTCTCCACCTCTGTTTAGCTGTGGCCTTGGGCAGTGGCCCCCATAGATAGGGAACCTTCATCAGCACTTAAGGCAGCTGCAGCAGAGAGGTAGTGGCCCGAGGCTCCTATGAGATTCAGGGTCCATGGTGTGCGGGACCTGCCTCTCACTGCCTTGTGACAGCCTTTGGAAGCCATTTGTTTAAGCACCAGGAGCAGGAAATGCATGGCTGTGGTGGGAGTATTTACACCGATGAAATACACAAACACGAATCAGGGCTTTTGCCTTTTTGGAGAGCTGGTTTGCCAGCACATCACTTCAGAGGACGCATTCGAATTGGGAAATCTGGGGAGGTGTTAGTAACCACTGGCAAAGGTGTGGACAAGGTGCAGGGACCCACAGGAAATAGTGTAACATCCCAGGGTTTACAGTGCAGGGCTCTGGGTTGAGGGAAGAGAGCTGTGTCTAGCATCACGGGGGAGTGTGCTTGTGAGTACATGCCCCAGCCTGGGGAGACCTCAGGGAGGGAGCTGGGGAAGGAACAGCTGTCCTCACCCTCCTGGGACCCTTTTCCATGTTGCCTGATCTCCATTGGCCGACCCCAACTGGCAGACAGATAAGGAGCTTGTTGCTGTGGTCCCAGAGGTCAGCTTCCAGGGCAGAGAGCCAGCTGGAGGTCTGCAGGGCACGCACAGGTATCAGTCTGTCTCTCCATGGGTGTGGCTTTGGGGCAGAGAACCAATAAGCAGGTCAGAGCAAACAGGGTTTGAGCACACGAGGATGCCCTGGAAACCCACAGAAACATCTGTGGGTGTCTGAAAGCTATGCAGGTAGGGCCCTTGAGCCAAAATGTGTGTGCATCAAAATTAATGTTGCTCATCTGTAGTCTCAGGCTGGTGACAGATGAGGAAACTTAGGTTCCATAAACAGTGTTTCATTATATATTCTTTGCGTAAAATATTTGTGCATTTCTGATTATTTCCCTGGAATAAAGGCCAGACTTCCAAGCCAAGCCAAAATTCTAGGGCAAAGCGTTTCTGCATTTTGATACGTATTGCATACCTTTCCCCAGAATATTTATATCAGTTTTGGTACTCACAGCCCGTATATGAGACTGGTTGATTCCACCTATCCTCACCAATACTTGACACTATTAAATTTAGAAATATGTGTTGGCTGGGCACAGTGGCTCACACCTGTAATCCTAGCACCCTGGGAGGCTGAGGTGGGAGAATCCCTTGAGACCAGAAGTTAGAGACCAGCCTGAGCAAGAATGAGACCCCATCTCTACAAAAAATAGAAAAATTAGCCGGGCATGGTGGTGCATGCCTGTAGTCCCAGCTACGCGGGAGGCTGACGCAGGAGGATCGCTTGAGCCCAGGAGTTTGAGATTACAGTGAGCTATGAGGGTGCCACTGCACTCTAGTTGGGACAATAGAGTGTGACTCTGTCAAAAAAAAAAGAAAGAAAGGAAAGGAAGGAGGGAAGGAAGGAAGGAAGGAAGGAAGAGAGGAAGGAAAGAGAAAAGAAAAGAAAAGAACAGAAAAGAAAAGAAAAGAGAAAAGAAAAGAAAAGAGGGAGGGCAGAAGGGAGGAAGGAAGGAAGTGAGTGGGTCTTTCGGCTTTTTGAAAAATCTTTCATCCCAGTTTTAATTTACTTTCCCTAAATTACTAACAAGATTGAACAGTCCTTCAGATGCTCATTGGAAGCAAAATATTTTCTTTGTCTCAAATTGTGATCAGGAGTAGACCAAAAGTCCCTGTCCCAGACCCTCCTGACTCTCTTCTTTCTCTGGCAGGATTCAGGGACCAGATCTTCATCAGCTGCTGTCAGTGGCTCCTGTCAGGACAGGCTCCAAGGGCCCAATGACCCATCCCCTCCCAGCCTCTCAGCATCAGGCGGGGGGACTTTGAGGCAATAAACAGGTTATTCTGTAAATGTCCTTTGCTGAGTCGTAGAATGTCAGCCTTCGAAGGGCTCTTAGAGATCTTCCAGGCCTAGAGGATCACTTTCCGCATGAGCTATGTTTTCTGTTTACAAGCTAATAGAGATAAGAGATAAGATAATAGAGATAAGCTAATAGAGATAAGTTGTAGAGAATTTGAGAAGAAAATAAAAATCAATCAACCCCAAGGAGGAAACCACTGTTAAAAATATTGGTGGATTATATTCTAAAGATAGATATAAATGCTTTCTGAAAACAAATCTAGAAATATACTATATAATTTTAAATATGCTCTCATTTTAAGCAGCAACATTTTCTCATTTGTATAATATTATTTTACAAAACAATGTTTCATGGCTCTGTAATAGTCCATCATGTAGATGTGCCATGACATATTTTGTTATTTTCCTATTATGGGATACTTAGACTATTTTCAAGGTTTTGCTGTTATCACCTACTCTTTGATGGTCTTTGAATGTCAGTCTCTGCTAGCCTCTCTGATTATTTCCTTCCAACAGTTCCTAAAAGCAGGGATTAGAGCCAAAGAACATGAGCCTTTTAAAGGCTTCTGCCTCTTCTCTTTTCCTGGCTGTGTAGGCTCTGGTAAGATACACACTGCTGTTCTGTTGGTGAGTGATCTGCGCTCAGAGAGGTGAGGTGATTTGCTCAAAGCCACACAGCATCAATGGTGCAGGGATTGGAACTCAGGCCTGTCCCTACGACCTCTCGTGAGTGTCAGGACCCAGCCTGGAGCCCACGCCTCTGATTCCTGTGCCAAAATCTTGCCTTATTCCTCTTCTGTAGAGTATTCTCCACCCATGAGCCTGTCAGTTACTGAGCACCAACATACACGGGGCACTGTGCTGAGTACTCGGACTATAGCATCGCATTTGATCTTGGCCCTAGGAAGCAGTGACTGTGATTATCCTCACTTTATAGATGGGGACACTAAGGCAGAGATAAAGGTTCCTTGTCCAAAGTCACAATGCTGGTGGCTTACGGAGCTGAAACTCCTACCACATCTTGTCTGAGTAGCACGCTCCAGTAGAACTTTCTGTGACGGTGGGAACGGCCTATAAATCTTAGCTAATACAGTAGCCTCTGGGTACATATGGCTATTGAGCACTTGAAATGTGGATAGTGAGAGGAGAACTAAATTTTTCATTTTAATTAATTTAAGTTGAACTAGCCACATGTAGCTCGTGAACCTGTTGGACAGACATTGCCAGAGACTTTGGCTCCTGTCCCCCACGTCACAGCCTACCTGAGGCAGCTCCTAAGGGGGCTTTTCTAACACCCTCTCTTGCACCTCAGCCTGGGGTGGCAATGGACTCGCCTTGCTACCTCTGAGCCAGAGACGCACTCTAAACCCGGACCTCGTGCTGCAGGCGGATTCTCCAGCTGCCTGCAGGGCAGGCGGTCCCAGGAGCTACTTCCTGCAGGCACTTAAAAAGACACACTGCAGAGAGAGGCTTTTTAGTCCCTTTTGTTACACATTAATGAAAATGTGCGTTTGTCATCCATAAATAATGAGGCTGCTCCGCAAAGCTCAAGTCTACATTCACTCTCAGCGTGAAGACTATTATGGGCTTCACCAGCGTCTTCTCTGGGAGTTAACAAGGTAGTTTGAACTGTGCCATCTCTTGGGGAGAACCGTCTCCCGGGAGACTCTGTCTCTAAGGAGGGAAGAGTACAGGCATAAAAGGACTCATTTTTTCTTTTCTTTAAATCATCATTTACTGAGCGCCTTCCTCACGCTGGGCGCTGTGCAAGGCCCGGCACGCACGTCGCTGTGTTAGTTTCCTAGGGCTGCTCTGACAAATGACCACAAATTTAAAACAACAGGAAACAGAAATTTATTCTCTCACAGTTCTGGAGGCTGGAAGTCCAAAATCAAGGTGTGGGCAGGCCCATAACCCACGCCCCATCCCCAGGCTCTGGGGGAGAATCCTTCCTTCCTCCTGCCTCTTCCAGCTGCGGGTGGCCCAGGGGACCCTCAGCTCCAGGCTGCACCATCCACTGCCTGCCTCTCTGTCCTCACGTGGCCTCCTCCTCCTCTGTCTGTGGCTTCTACTCTTCTGTCTCTTATAAAGATACTTATCACCACATTTAGGGCCAACCCACATAATCCAAGATGATCTCGGGATCCTTCACTTAATTATTCCTGCAAAGATCATTTTTCCTAATAAGGTCATAGCCAAGGTTCCAGGAGTTAGATATATCTTTTGGGGGCCACCATTCAAGCCACTGCACTCACCTCACTGGAGTAGGTAAGAGAGTGAGATACGAGCCAGGAGGTACGAAACGGGCTATGTAAACAAGCAGGATACGGAGTAGGAAAACACTGCAAGATGAGGATAATAATACAGAATATTTGTGTAAGGACAGTAAGACATGAACAGAAAAATACAAAACAAACAACGTAGACAAATGGATGCTGAATACGAGAACATACCATAACGATCATAAAATAAGGGCAGCTACAAATATCACAAGAAACATAATAGAAACCACACAGAGCACATTGGACATTACAGTTTGCCTCCCACCTCTATAGGCCTTGGACACCATGACACTTCGGGGCCTGATCATACAAAGTTAAAAAGCTCCCCTGTGAACAACGTCCCCATTGGTAAAAAAGAAAGAAAGAAAGAAAGAAGAAAAAAAAAAGAAGAAACAACATCACATAAGAGAAAGGCCAGACAGAAAGAAAATATGACACAGAGACCCCAGTGGCACTGTCCACTGGGACATGTGCCCACCCCTACCCCTTTTGGGGTGTTCTATCACTTGCTGATTAGAAACCCAAAGAAAGCCCAGGGCCACAGTCCTCTCTGAAGCATGCCTGCTCTTAACCCCTTTAAGAGTGAATTTTCGCTTTAATAAAGTTTGCTGCTTGCTGCTTCAAACCTGTCTCTTGCTTTCATTCTTCCATCACAAAAAGACAAGAACCACAGATGGTAACAACCGTATTTAATCTACATAACAACCCTGAGAGGAGGTGACTTATCCAGGATGGATTAACTGCTATGACCACCTCAAGACTTTAACGGCTTTACCCAGTAGCAGTGCATTTCTCACGCATGGAAGTCCGGTATGACATTCCTGCTTGGGAGGCCCTCCTCCAGGTGGCTGCTGGGAGAAACAAGCCCCTTCCTTCTTATGGCTCCACCATCTTGTGGCCTGAAGGTCACCCTGGAGTTATAGAGCTGGCAGTCTAGGTGCAGGAGAGGCAGAGAGAGAATGTGTATGATTAAACATAAAACAAGTTGGCCTGGAAGTGGCATGCATTACTGATCCTCACATCCCATTGGTGAGGACTAGTCGCACGGTCCAACCAGCTGCAAGGGGGACTGGGAAATGTAGTCCCTGGATGGGCAGCTGCTTCTCAGCATGAACACCACACTCTGGTGGGGCAAAGGGGAGCATCAAACTTGGTTGGCCATCTGGCCACAGCTGCCACAGTACCATTCATTCATTTATTCCTCATGCATATAATCCATTCTTTCACTTACTTATTTTTCAGAAGAGGAATTTGAGGCTCAGAAAAGTTAAATGATTTGATCAATGTCACAGAGCATTTGAGTCATAATTCACTAAGTATTTACTAAGAGTCAGCTTGGTTAGGTGTCCCTCCTTCATGTAGGCCTGTTGTATGATAGGATTTTACACACTGCATGTTACTATGTGTATGCCAGGAATACAAGGATAGAATTTATTTACCTGAACCTCTCTGATCCTTCCCCATGCCCCAAAGAGTGCTTTGCCTTTGACTCCCAGCTCCTCCTCCCCTCTTCCCTCTGTCTTTCCAGAGAATGGGCCGAGAGAGCTAGAGCTGGGGAGGCAGGAGGCAGAGAGGTGACATAGATGTAAGAGCCAGGGAAGGAGGGGGCGGCAGAAAGAGAGAAAGGAAATCCATGTGGGTCAGATGTCCTAGAAAATTTTCTTCTGTTTGGCACGTGAGGGGTTTTGGAGCAACTGCAGTTAGGAAAAATTCAGAGGAAAAATATGAGAAGCGTAATTGTGAATTATGAATGTGATCCTCTCTTTAATTTGTTTAAATTGCTTTTGCTTGCTGGACTGTCCTCTCAACTATGGCCCCATGTGGAGAGATTGGGCTATGGGCAACATGACCACAGGTCCCAGTTAGCCTCGGACAGGCCCTGCTCACTCCCGTCATCCCTTTCACTCTCAAAAGCGTCCCAGTTTGAACAACAAATCAAGTGATGGTTGTACTCCCCACAACAAATCACTTTGTTGGGGGGAGCACTCCTTTTTGAATGTGTAGGCCAACCCACAAGGCCAGAACTCCTTTGGAATATAGGCTGTATCTAGTTCATCTTTGCATGTCCAGGTATAGTTCAGCCCTAACGCATAGTGGGTACCCAAGAAACGAATGCAGGAGCCAGGAAGGACCAAGCTATAGTTTGAGTTCAAGCCTTTGCACTCCAAACGCCAGACTCATCCTGCTACCCTGGCTCTGGTTCCAGAGCTCTTTGAACACAGTGAAGCAATTAAGAGAGTAACCCTGTCGTGGGGCTGCCTACCCTGCATGGACTGTGGATGCCTTAGGGATCCAGAGAGGGGAGATCCGTGTGGCTGCAGGAAACAGCTCCCAAGCTGCCCACTTTGGAGCCTGTGAGGAAGAGGCAGAGTGGACCTGGGAGCTGCCCTCCAGAGCCCACCGTCTTCGCCCTTTGAGCCTGGAGGCTCAAATCTCCTCCTACATCTGTTGTGGGCAGGGGATTGATGATGAGGTCCTAACACTGAACACAACAGGCCAGAGAGGTTTGAATTAGAACTTTCCTGAGAAGAATATCAAACCTCAATTTTCACTTTTTAAAATGTGTATTTATTTTCCATTGTCAATAGTTCAAGCATAGTCTTAAAATTGTGAAACAAATAAAAAATCATCTGTAATCCCCCAATTTAATAAACGTACTATGCTCATTTTGGAATCATTCCTTCCAGGATTCTTTTTTCCTTTGTTAATGGTTTTTCTGTACCCAGTCATCATCGCAGGCTGGTGTATCAGTTATCCACTGCTGCATGACAAGCCACCCCAAAATTCAGTGATAGCAATAGCTCGTGATTCTGTTGGGTGGCTCCTCTGGTCTGGGCTAGGCTGGGCTAATTCAACTGGGCTCACTCATGTATCTGCAGTCAGTCAGCTCCGGATGGCCGCCCTCATGTCTGGTGGTGGGCTGGCCATAGCTGGGGTGACAGGTCGGTGACTGTGCCATGTGTGTCTGAGCAGGCTGAAGGAGCCTGTTCTCATGGTGATGAGATCCAGGAGCAGGAGGAGAAGTGGAAGCTGCAAGTCTTCTTGAGGCTCAAGCTTGGAACTTGCACTATGTCACCTACACACAGTCTGTTGGTCCAAAAGGATCACAAGCAGGCCCAGATTCAAGGGGGTAAGGAAAGACGACCTCTTGTTGGAGGACCTACAGAATATTGTGGCCATGTTTGCAATCTGCTCTGACTGCACCAAGTTCTGAACTCTTCTACTTTCTAATTTATTCTTGCATTAATTATAATCATTTTACTTTACTCATACAAAGCCTTCATGACATTATATTTACTGTCTGCACCATGGTTAGCTAGTAGATAGACTACAGTTTACTTAAGCATCTTCTAATTGTTGGACATGAAGATTACTTCCAGTGTCCCAGTTATAAATAAGCCTGCACAGAACACATCTATGCAGTTATTTTTGTAATTTTGATTGTTTCTTTGGAATAGGCTCTAGAAGTGCAGCCAACAAAGTATGGATGTTTTTAATATTCTTGGTAGAGATTGCCAAAATGCACTGTGAAATCGCGCTGCTTTAGGAAACTCCAACTACAGGGAGAAGAAAGATTTTCGGCAGCAGCCTGGAGGCAGGCATACTTGCAGGGCTTCCCTGGCCACCAATGCCTTCCTGGCACTTCTGGCCATGGGGCTGGAATGAAGCACACAGGGCAGGGCAGGCCCTTCCTTGGGCAAAAAACGTTAGTGTCTGTGGGCATTGTTCTCTGAGGGTCTATCCTGCTCAGACTCAGGATAGAGTCTCAGAATTGACTCAGAATTGACTCAGGCCCCTGCCATCTCTCACCTCTTGTCTACGTCTTGTCTATCTCTTGTCTGTTAGTGATGCTAACACCTGTGCCCAAGCTGGGAGCAGGTGGCAGCACAGAGGAGCTCCCATCCCAGGCTGGCTCTGGCAACCCCTCTCATGGCTGTACACGAGCCCCTGCCCAGACACGATTTCAGGTCATTCTTACAAAAACCTCATGTGATATACTCGCCATCAAATTGGTACTGACTGATTAACACTATGGTGCTCAAATGGTGGTGGTGTTCACTAGGGATTTGGGGGGTGGGAGGTAGACCCACATCGGAGAGATGTGGTGAGCACTGTGAAGGGGAGGGGCATGCTTGAAATGTAGTTGGGGATGGGCATTAGGGGTCTCAATAGGGAGCAGGAAATCCTCTAAAATTGATTTATGTGAATAGCTGTACAACTTGGTAAATTTACTAATAACCATTTAATTGTACACTTAAAATGGAGTAAAGGCATGATATGTAAATTACACTTCAATAAAGAAAAAAAAGATTGAATGATAATAATTATATAAAAAAAAAACCTCATGTGATTGGCAACACCGAGGCTGGCCCCACATGCAGATGCAGAGAGACTGGGCATGATAATGCCTCTCCCCTCCCCGCTCCCCCCAGGCTTGACCTCCAGCCAGGGACACCCCTTCCGCATCCTCAAAACTTATCTGTCTCCTCTTCTACCTCCTCAGTTCCTTGTGCTTCTAAAACGCCAGCTAACTGATCAGATAGATAACTGTGCTTATGGTAAACTTAGAGCTTCACCGAAGACTTCTAAAAACATAAGGCTATGGGGGGAATCGGGGCACCGTGAGCAGGGAGTTGGTGGAAGGGAGATGCGGGGTCTGTTCATGAGAAATCACAGACCCGTGGAAGGGGCTCTTTTGAGCTCAGAGGGACTGGCGCTTCCGGCGAGTGAGGAAGGAGTAATTTGGACAGCTTGCATGCATAGCGTTTGAGGGCACAGGCTCTGAAGTTCAACACACCCAGCCTCAAATCTCCACCCACCATCAGTGGTCCTACAAATGCAGCCAAGCTACTTAACCTCTCCGTGCCTCAGTTTTCTCATCTCTAAAATTGACATAATAATCCATAAGGGTTATTACAGGGATTTGGGCAATAAATGGCAAAGTAGTAATAGTTGCATCTATTGAATTAAAAAAGTGAGCAGGGCATGAAGAGGCCCGTGGTTTGTCCCAGACAGCATGGCCTGAATTCATTCAGTGGGGACCACAAGCTGTCCCTCCTACCCGGAGAAGCTGCTTCTCTCTCCTCCCACATCGGTGTTCTTCTCTTCTTCCTGTTTAGACCCAGAAGCTTTGTTCACTCACCCTCGTCAGCTCCATCCTCAGCCTGAGGCCTGGACCTCCCCTGTTGCCAGAGCATCTGGAGGCAGAGAGGGCCCTGCTTCCCGCCTGGAGCTCGGAGCCCCCGGGCCTTCCACATGCATGAGATCCACGGCCAGAAAGGAGGCAAGGCCGTTTGCCCAAGTCTGTGCCACGATTCTCCGTGGGGACTCACAGCAGAGCGTCCCAGGGCCGGAGACCCCCAATAAAAACCCCAAGAGATGTGGGAGCATCAGCTCACTCAGCCTGAGCACAGCACCGCTTTAAATAATTCATCAGCTTTTCACGACCAAATGGCCCATATCATTCTCTCGCTCACAAGATGCTTGGCTTACGGGATAATCAGCTGATAGCATCCTCAGAGCAGCACGGGGGACATGGGGGTCAATTTGAAGGGCCAAGGCCAGGAGGCGGCCTTGGGTCTGAGCTTGGTGGGCAGCAGCCCTCCGCCCGTCCGCAGCACAGACCAGCTAACAGCGGTGCGGGGTGGTGACGTGAGGTCACATGGTTGCCCATGGAGGAAGCCACGGGCGCTGCAGTTAAGGACCCAGGCCGGGTCTGTCTCCCCGTTGTGTCCTGCGGTGAGAGGGATGAGGCATGCAGGTGGGTGCGGGTGATGTGAGTGGGAGGGACATTTACAGATCTGAGAAAGTGCAGGAGTCTACGAAGAGTAAGGGGACCATCCACATTGGCTGATACTGTTACTTGCCTTCTATCAAGGAGTATAAACAAAAAAAATATTTATAAAAACTATAGAAAGATAAGGAGGTTCAAAAAATACCCACAAAGCCACTCCTCGAGCACAGCAGCTATCATCATATTTGTGAGCTCTCGTCTAGTTTTTCATTCCCTTTTTTCCCGTGCGGTTCATCCTTTACAAAACTCTTTCCTACACTCTAGTTTTCCTGACCCAGTGAGAAAGTTTACACAGGTATCATCTCCTTTGAACAGAGGGAGAATGGAGGCCAGGTGAGGTGAAGAGTCTCACCTACAGGTAACACAGACAGAGCCAGACTCCACCGGAGCTGCCAGCACCCAAAGCCCTTTAATAATGTTATTAAGTGCCGGGCACCTTGCATACACAGTGCTATGCAATACTCACAGCAGCTCTGCAGTGGATGTTATCATTATCCCCATTTTACAGATGATAAAACCGAGGGTGAGCTTTAAGAAGTAACTTGCCCAAGGTCACACAGCTGGGAAGTCTGCAGCAGGGATTTGAACTCAGCTTGGCCTGTCCCCGGAGCCCATGGTCTTTTTGCCCCATGTCCCACCATGTCTCCACTGCCTGCAAGGTAAGGGCCAGGTGTCCTTCCATGGCCTTGAAAGCCCTATATGACCTGACCCTCTCCCATCTCTTCCCTCCCTGGGCCTCCCTGCCCACTGGCCCCCTCCACTCCCACTACACTGTTTCTCCAATGCCCTTTTTCTACCACAGCATCTAGGGTTGTGTTTGCTGCTATTGTTCACCTCCCCGATATCCTCCAGGCCTCCCCTTAAAAGCCCCTTCTTCCAGGAAGCCTTCCTTGATCTCTTCCCAGCCCAGAGGGGCACCCTCTGTGGGCTCTCACAGCACATGCATTGCTCCTGTCACAGCCACTCCTGGCCTTTGAAACTGCTGGTTTCCTTGTCTCTGTAATAGGCTGTGAGGTCCCAAGGCAGGGGCCGTGGCTGCTTGTTCCCTGTATTACCCGCAGCCCCTGGTGCCGTGCCTGGTGGCCATAGGTACTCAACCAGTAGTTTCAGTGAAACCGATGATTCTGTGTGGCCGGCTAGCTTGGGGAGAGCACGCCACGAGACTGTCCTCCTCCTCTCCCCTGCAGGCCCCTTCCTGACTGGGCGCCAAGTGGGACACAGTCCCAGGGCGGGACGCAGCCCTGTGTCTGCCCCAGCACTCACCCCTCTCCCTGCCTTCTCTTCCCCCTCAGCCTCTCCTGCCCAGATTGCAAGACACACTTCCAAGCTGCCTTCCTGGTGCCTCCTTGGGGACCCCAGCTCTAGGGGAGCTCTGTTCTCCAACACATGGTTCCCAAAGACTTTTCTGAGGATCACCACTCCTGCACAAGATGGCTCTCTGCTCAAAGTCTCAGGAAACCCTGCCTAATAACCAATTTATTTGATTTCCACATATTCATGCTTTGGAAATCAGCATGCCTCTTATATTTGATATGTATTCAGTTGGCCCTTGAATAATGCAGGTGTTAGGGGTGCCAACTCCCTGTGCTGTTGAAAATCCATGTGTAACCTTTGACTCTCCCAAACCTTAACCACTCATAGCCGGCGGTTGACTGGAAGCCTTGCCAGTAACAGTCACAGCGATTGACACATATTTCACATATCACATGTGTTATACACCATATCCTTACAACAAAGTAAGCTAAAGGAAAAAATGTTTTTAAAATCATAAGGAAGAGAGAATACGTTCACCATTCACTGAGCGGAAGTGGATCGTCAGGAAGGTCGGCATTCTCACCGTCTTCACACCGAGCAGGCGGAGGAAGAGGAGGAGGAGGAGGAGGGGATTGGTCTTGCTGTCTCAGGGGTGGCAGAGGCAGAATAAAATCCATGTATGAGTAGGCCCGGGCAGTTCCAATCTGTACTGTTCAACGGTCAACTGTATATTTGTTTGTTTGTTTATTCATCCTTCTGTCCATATACACTTAAACTGTTTTCATTCCTTGTTTATTGGAATTAATGCTGTGAAGAACCTGGACGTGTAGATATCTCTACAAGAGGCTGACTCTGTTTCCTTTGGGTATATACCCAGAAGGGGGATTGCTGGATTATATGGTAATTCTATTTTTAATTTTTTGAAGAACCTCCATACTGTTTCCCATAATGGCTGTATCAATTTTCATTCCCACCAACAGTGCTCAAGAGTTTCCTTTTCTCCACACCCCCTTGTCAACACTTGTTATCATGTCTCTTTTTGATATGAACCATCCTAACAGTTGTGAGGTGATACATCGTTATGGTTCTGATTTTCAACTGTCTGATAATTAGTGATTTTGAGCTTCTTTTTATATACTTTTTGGTCATTTTATGTCTTCTTCAGAGAAACGTTTATTCAGATCCTTTGCTATTTTTTAATCAGGTTGTTTTCTTGCTATTAAATTGTTCTTGTTCCTTAAATATTTTGAACATTGATCCCTTATCAGATATATGGTTTGCAAATATTTTCTCCCAATCTGTAGGTTGCCATTTCATTTTGTTGATTGCTTTGCTGTGCCGAAGCTTTTTGGTTTAATGTAGTTCCACATGTTTATTTTTGCTTTTGCTTCCTGAGCTTTCTGTGTGATATCCAAAAAATCATTGCTGAACCCAATGTCATTGGAGCTTTTCCCCTATGTTTTCTTCTAGGAGTTTTACAGTTTCAGGTCTTATGCTTAGGTCTTTAGTCTATTTGAGTCGACTTTTGTGTATGGTATAGGATACGTGTGCAATTTCATTCTTTTGAATGTGGATATCCAGTTTTGAAGGGAGTAGCCTTTCCCCCATTGTATCTTCTTGGTGCCCTTGTTGAAAGTGAATTGACTCTATATGCTTAGGTTTATCTCTGGGCTCACAATTCTGTTCCATAGGTCTGTGTGCCTGTTTTTATGCCAGTACCATACTTTTTTAATATTATAACTTTGTATGCATACTATTGAATGAATATATACCTCTAAGAGCTGTTCAATAATTTTTTTCCTCTTAGAACTGTATGGTAAAAAAGTTTAGTGATCTGTGCTTTTAATAATTAACTTGCAGGTTCTGAGTATAGGGATTAGGCTTCAGGTTCACCATAAACATTAAATGGAGAGCTCTCGTCTTGAGGTTACTGCTAATACTAAACACATTGGAAAATGCCTTAGAAATTCTCTTACAGGTGTCGATTCTGAATAGCAATTCTGAGGCAACAAAAAGAGACACTTTCAGAGCTTTGTTTTTTTCTTTTTTATTAAAAAAGAGAGAGAGAGAAAATAATTTGCTATTGAAATGATTTGTGCAAGTGAACACAGCTCAATTAGCTTTAAAATGTAAATTTTAATTAGTGTTCTGACTCAGTGCCCAATTTGAATGTTGTCAGTTATCTGTGGTTTAGAATAGTCCATGCCAAGGTTTACTTCTGTTTGTTAGGAAGAACAAAGAGTTGGCTTAATTCCACCCCACGGCTTAGCAAATTATTAATGTAAAGCTTCTTGTGGTTTAAAGTGCCACACTAATATCATTGCATACCTATGTGAAACACATCCTCTTCTCAAAACAGAGCTTTGCTACTAATTTCTTCTACCAGTTGGAAATTAATGATATTCAATTATTTGTTCCTTTAGTTAATTCAGCAAATATTTAACGGATGTTTACTATATGTTAAGAACTATCCCATGTGCCAGAGATACAGCAGTAAAAAAAAATTAAAAAACACCTACATTCTAGTAGAAGAAACAAACAATAAGCAAATAAAAAAAAATAAGGGATATAAAATGTTCTCTTATGATGAATAAAAACAAGGAACTGTGTTGGGAGGAGGCAGTGAGATTTTTAGATAAGGCATCCAGGGAAGACATTTGAGTAAAAATATTTGAAGGAGCAAGAGCCTCTCCCATGCTGAGAGAGAGAGAGTGCCAAGGTATCAAAGTGTGCCTAGCATGTTAGGGCAAGTGTAAGAAGCCAGTCTGGTCAAGTTAGGTGTACACAGGGAGAGGAAATAGGTCATGCATGCCTGGCCTTCTAGTTTTTATAAGGCGACTAAGTATCCGAGTAAGAATGGAATCCATTAACAGGATCCCTTTGCTGGCTGTTTTGAGAATAGAATTAAGGAGGCAAGGAAGAAAGCAGAAAAGTTGCTTATTCTTAACCGGTTATTCCAATAATCAGGTGAGAAATTATATTCAATTAGATAAAAGGGGTAGCCGTGATTTGGTAAGATGCCATTCTAATTTTGAATTTTAGAATTCAGAAAATTTTATAATTTTCTATTCCACATTTTAAGGTAGAGTTGACAGAATTTACTGGTGAATTGGACATGAGGAAAATTCTTTATCTAAATCTGCATAACAATTGCCCCCAAATTTTACTGACTTAAAAAACAGGAACTTCTTATCTCGTTGTTTCTGGGGTTCAGGAATTTAGGCATAGCTCAGCTGGATTTTCTGCTTCAGGGTTTCTATCTCAAGAGGCTGTAATCAAGATGTCAACCTGGGGTCCACAGTCACCTCAGGAATCAACTGCAGCAGGATTTGCTTCCCAGCTCACCCAAGTGATTGTTGACAGGATTCAATTCCTTACCAGGAGGCCCTCTTCATCAAAGCAAGCATGCAAAAATAGCCAGAGAAAATACCAGTAAGACCAGTCAGAGTCTTTCATAACCTAATCCCAGAAATGACAGCCCATCCCCTTTATCATAATCTATTCGTTAGGAGAAAATCACTAGGTCCAGTGCACACTCAGGGTTTTACACAAGGGCAAGGACACTAGAGGGTAGGAATCATTGGTAGCCATGTCAGATGCCCCCCACCTGAGGTATGAGGGGAAAAAAGAGTCAAGAATGACTCATATAAATAACAGTAAATAGGATTATCTTACTTGATAAAGTCTCTTTTGGTGTTCAAAATTTTATTTTTCTTCCTTGAATTGCAGAATTTGAATTATTACAGATTATAAGTTCCAAATCTTCATTGCCTTAGTTCGTTTGGGCTACTATAACAAAAAGACTGGGTGGCTTATAAACAACAGAAATTTATTTCTCCCGGTTCTGAAGGCTGCAAGGTGCAAAATCAAGGTGCCAGCAGATTCATTTTCCAGTGAGGACTCACTTCATAGACAGCTGCCTTCTCACTGTGTCCTCACATAGCAGAAGGGACAAGGGAGCTCTCTGGGGTCTCTTATAAGGACAAAAATCCCATTCATGAAGGCTCCACCCTCATGACCTAATCACCTCTCAAACACGCCATCTCCTAATACCATCACATTGAGGGTTAAGATTTCCATATACACATTTTGGAGGAACACATTCAATCCATAAACTCCAGTACAGCCTTTTATAAAAAAATTATTTTCTGCTTCCATTCATAATCTGTCCATGACATTTTCTTTATGCCACCTCTTCTTATTTTATTCACCATTCTGGAGTTTCTGGAAGTGACCCAGGAATGTTCATCAAGTTTTCAAATGTTCCCATTATTGGCTTACAGAGCAGAAACACAGACTACTTGCCCTCAACAAGAACTCAGCAAAGTCAATTGTTTACTTGTTAATATAAATAAACTTAGATGTAAGTTTCACAAGTTTAGGAAGAAATTAAATTTTTAAAAGGTTAGATAATTTGTCCAACTTCATACTGCTAGTAAGTGGCAGAGCTGGAGTCAAATCTGAATTTATAGCCCTTCTTCTTTATACAACAGTTTGCAGTTTTTAAAAACTTTGTAATCCTGAGAGATAAAACCAACACTTTGAAACCATCAAGAAATGGTTACTTGCAAAGCATTGTAATGTGAAATGAAAATCCAATTGAAATCTAAAAAAAGGAACAATTACGGTGGACTGGAAGAGAAAAGTTGGCTGGGAGAAGACAAAGTTGAACTGGAGCCATGAAGAATGGACAGAATGGAGGTATGCAGATTATACTGTACTTTGTGGTTTGTGTGTAGGAAATTACTAAATAAATGTGAGTATAAGATTGATATCCATAGAGAATGATTGAATGCTTTCTTTCAATTCTGGAAAGTTATATATTACCTCTCTCGTTATGAATTTCCTTCTATTTATGATGGCAATTGAAGAAGTAAAAAATGAATATACCATACAGTGTTTTCTTTCATCACTCCATCAGTACAGAAAAATAATTTAACAATTCTTCCTTAGTGGCTTTTGGCCTTCAGGAAATTATACTGTTATGTAAGACTATCAATAATATAGCCCATTCTTCAGTGCCACTGGTAATGGCCTCAGTTCTGTGTGAGCCTGTTTCTACCTGTCTTAACCACATCATTGATTTGGAAGATGTGTGTATGTTCATACCATTCCAAAAACTTCCCTAGGGCTTTATGCTGAAATTCTCCAGCAAGTACACATTCCCCAACTCTCTCTTTGCAACCATCTGTGCTAATATCTAAACTTTCCATCTCTATAAAATAAGAACCAGGTGTACTGATTTTTTTAATGAAAGGCCACATCTTTTATTCTAGACTCCCAATCAGAATGAGTCTAGTAATAGCCGTGGTAGAGTTAGCTGCCAATGCTTAGACTTCCTAAAGTCAACATTAACAAAGGTGAAGTAGACTGTCCACAGATTGAGAGTTGTGTTACTTTTACAGTAAGTGAAACCTAATCAGACACTTGGCATTAACCTAAATATGTAGATATATGATAATTGTTTTAATGTCAGGATGAAAGATTTCTACACCATCTACTTCTTTCATAATCTTCTGTCTTTTCAAATGGTAACAATTCATTTTACATCAATATTCAGAAGATGATTTAAGCATCTTAAGCTTTATAGGCTAGCCCTTCCTGTTCTTATTTACTACCTTTATCTTATCCACCTTATTATAGACATGAAAGAATGAGAAGATGTTAAAGATAGGCCAGTTAGATCTTCTAATTGATTTTAATTGCCAAGAGCAGTTTGAACATTTTAATGTATCTCTTAAGGAGTGAAAGAAATGTTAACATGAAGTAATAACTTTATGGGCATATTATATTATTTAGAACAAAAATATTCCCTACACAAAAGAATTTGTCTATATGATAAGCCATGGAGTAAACCAAAAATAAGAAGTAGATTGCATGGTTAGTCTTGTTGTATCACATGCTTAGTACTGGGCCTGGCAACTTGGAGAGATGCCTGTTAAAATGTATTATATAAATGTTGTATGCACGTTTCAAATAGATCAATGACATAAATGCTAAGGAGGTGTAGTACTCAGAATTCTAAGATGGCCCCAGTGACCATCCTTGTGCAATCCCCTGCCCTATAATGTAGGAAGAACCTGTGCATATGATAATATCTCACTCTTGTGATTGTGCTACATTGTATGACAAAAAAGAGATTATCTTGAGTGGGCCCAGCTACTCAGTAGAGCACTTGTAAGCAGAGCTGCCTGCACTTGGCAGAAGAAGTGACAGAGATTCAAAGTGTGAGCAGAGCCCAATATGAGGAGATGCTCCCCCAGGCTGGCTTTGAAGATGGGGGTGGGGGCATGTGGCAAGGAATGCCAATGACTTCTAGTTCCTGAGAGTAACGCTTGGCTGACAGCCAGTAAGGAAATAGGGACCTCCGTCTGCATCCACGAGGAAATTACTTCTCCCAATAATCTGAGTGAGTTACAAGCTAATTTTTCCCCAGAGCCTCCAGATGAGTACACATTTTGGCCAATATTTTGATTTCAGCCTTATAATACCCTGAGCAGGGTACCCAGCCACACTGTGCCTGGACTTCTGACCTACAGAACTGCGAGCCAATAAGTGACCATTGTTTTAAGCTACTGTGTTTGTAGACTGTCAGCTCTCATTCTCATTAAAATTTAAGAAAAATAATTCTTGAGAAAAGAAAGTTTTAAGAAGCTTATCACCTGGAAATCATAAGCTAAAAATTTTTAAGTGTGTAACTGATCCTCAGACAACCCCCAAATATTATAATTTAGAACTTCATACATAATTACATATAGAAGAGCAAGCGTTTGGGACAAGTCAGTCCACTATAAGTTGTTTTAGCCATTTATCTAAGTCTAAGGTATTTAGAAAAAGCAAAAGAGACTACCTTCCATGAGAAACCAATTAATAGACTAGCCTATGTTAGGAAGTAATTAATTATTTTGGTTGAAAACTTTCTTCACTAAAAATTCTCAAAGAAATGCTCACCTGAAGGGGAGAAACATTCCTTTCTACTGCTTATGCATTGATCCCTGCAAATCAAGGTAGGCAACCCTACTCTTTTATATTATGTAGTTAGCATCTTTCCTCTTAGGAACAATCAAATTCAAATCTTGCTACTTGGATTTTACATAAAAAATGCATTAGTTACAATGAAATTCATATCTAGTCTGTTGTGTGCTTAACCTGTGCCTAAGTTGAACAAACTCTTTAATGAAATAGACTCAAAATTAACTAGGTCTGTGATGTATGGAGAATCACTGATACTATACTATATCAAATACTATACTGAAGCTCTCTGAACCTAAGACCAGAAAGAAATGATTTCTCTCCTTATTTTAATGCATTTTTCTACTATGTTATATTTATTAAGGCAGTGTGACATAGTGATTAAGAACAGTGGCTCCTTTCCACATGGTTAAACACTAGCATAAGGCCTTAGTTATTTCTTTAGACTATTTACTAAGGATGGAATTGCTAAAATAGAGAATATATATGAGAATATTCTACTTTGATCTACATTGCCAAATTCCTATTTATTAAGGTTGTAGGGATTTGCACTCCCACTAGCAGTGCATAAGAGAGGCTATTTTCTATACCCTCATCCACACTCACACCCTAACTCTACTAGATAATAGTGTCTAATTGTTGGGTTAATTGAATTACAAATGAGGTTGGATGCAATTTTCTGTTGTTTTCTTTAGTATTTCTTAATATTTGAAAGGTATATTTATTTTAAGAGGGTTATTATACAAGTTGCATTACAAAGAATTCCATTTTTCAGTAAGGCCCAACAGTGAATGCATCTGTTTGCAACTGTTGATCACCGACTTAGTTCTGGAGATCAGAAGTCCAAAAGATGGGTTTTATGAGGCCAAAATCAAGGTGTCAACAGGGCTGCATTCTTCTGGAGGCTGTAGAGGAAAATCTGTTTTCTTGCTGCTATGGTCTGAATGCTTGTGTCCTCCCTGAAATTCGTATGTTGAAACCTAATCACCCGTGCCATGGTGTTAGGAAGCAGGGCCTTTGTGGGGAGATTAGGTAATAAGAGAGGAGCCCTCATGAATAGGATTACTGCCCTTATAAAAGAAGCCCTAGAGAGCCAATGAGCCCTTTCCACTACGTGAGGACACAGTGATCTATGAACCAGAAAGGAGGTCCTCACCAGCCACCGAATTTGCTAGCACCTTGATCTTGGACTTTCTAGTCTCTAGAACTGTGAGAAATAAATTTCTGTTGTTGATAAGCTATCCAGTTTATGGTATTTTGTTATAGGAGCCTGAATAAACTGAAACAGTTGCTTTTTCTAGCTTCTAGAGGCTGCCCACATTCGTTGGCTCGTGGCCCCTTCTAGCAATGGCTTCATTCTAACCTCTGCTTCTGTCATCATGTCTCCTTCTCTTCACTCTAACCCTCTGCCTCCCTCTTACAAAGACCCCTATGGTCACACTAACCCACCCAGGTAATCCAGGAAAATCTCCACATCTCAAAATCTCAAAATTGTTACTTAATCACATCTATAAGTCCCTTGTGGCCAGGCGCGGTGGCTCACACCTGTAATCCTGTAAGTCTCTTGTAAAGTAAGATATGGACAGGTTCTAGGGATTAGGATACAGACATCATGGGTGGGTGGTGGGTGCATTATTCAGTTGGCCACAGTAAATTACCTTTTTCTTCCTCGTGTAACTTTAGCTTAATCTATAATATATTAACCTTATAAGGATGAAGAAATTTAATTCCAATATTAAACCATAAGTAGTCTATAAAATATTGGCCAATCAAAAATACCACTCAAAATAAAACACAACCCTTTTACAAAAGATATAAATAATTCACCTAAAAACGTAATAAAAAAATGTGGTTTTCCAATTCTAAAATTCATATGAAACCAAAAAGAGCCCGATAGCCAAAGAAATTCTAAGCGAAAAGAACAAAGCTGGAGGAATCACATTACCTGACTTCAAATTATACTACAAGGCAATAGTAACCAAAACAGCATATCACTGGTATAACAGTAGACATGTAGATCAACAGATATTGGTGAGGATGTGGAGAAAAGGGAGCAACAATATGGGGGAGGGTCGGGATGGATATAAATTAGTACAACCTCTGTGAAAAACAGTATGGAGATCTCCCAAAGAACTAAGAATAGAATTACCATTCAATCGAGCAATCTCACTACTAGGTATTACCCAAGGGAAAAGAAATCATTACAGTAAAAAGATATTCAGCACTATTCACAATAGCGAAGATATGGAATCAACTTAAGTGTCCATCACTGGATGATTGGATAAAGAAAATGTGGTATATACACCAAGAATACTAGAATACTATTCAACCATAAAAAAGAATGATCATATCTTTTGCAGAATCATAGATGGAACTGGAGGCCATTATCTTACATGAACTATCTCAGAAACAGAAAGTCAAATACTCACATGTTCTCTGTTATATGTGAGAGCTAAATAGTGTGTACACATAGACAGAGAATGTAATAATAGTCACTGGAGATTTGGAAGGGTGGGAGGATTGCAGGGTGTGAGGGCTGAGAAATTACATAATGGGTAGAATGTACACTATTTAGATGATTGCTCCAGAAGAAGCCCAGACTTCATGGCTACCCAATATATCCATGTAACAAAACTGCACTTGTACCCCATAAGTCTATAAAAATTTTTTAAAAGTAAAAAAAAACACACATTGAAATCATAACTATTTAAAAAGTACTTATTACAATAGCTCATAATATGGAGATAAGGTAAGAATCTAGTTATTTTGGGTTTAGTGAAATAATTTAGGGAATATTAACCAGTGAAATACTGTTAAAAATGATGATGTAACTATATATTCATGAGTTTAAAAAGAAAAACAAATTAATGAGAAATTCAACTGCAAAAAAAAAAAAAAGAAAAAATATGATTTTTCCCTTAAGAATATTAAATGCATTTTATAACTGATATTAGGATAAACTAGAATAAAATCAAGTAAGCAGTCCTTTTCCCTCTCATTCCCTTCTGCTTGCATTATCTTGATTATCTAACTGAAGGCCATTTTTGGAGGTTATTGAGAGAAGATAAGCCAAAGGCATGGATGAGTCTGAAATCTGGACTAGTGCCCATGAGAAAGCTGAAAGAGACGACTGCATTTTTTTTGACCTGTGAGAGAATCTAAAGAATCAGGGCCAAGTTTAAGAGAGAGAAAGTTTTAAATGTGGATCCTCTGGTTTTATTCCAAGTAACGTCAGGGTTATTTTGTGTGTGTGTGTGTGTGTGTGTGTGTGTGTGTGTGTGTGCGTGTGTTTTCAAGTTGAATTTCTGGCTCAGGAATTTTTTCTCACTGATTAAATTGGCCTCATTTCAACACATAATATTGGCTGCTTTCTAAAGATCAACTTGCTTACTAACAATACAATCTATTCTTTTTATTACTAGTAAAACTAAATTGCCCAGCATTACATTCTTTTCATTGGTTTGGAAGCAAACATTTTTTTAAAAAATAAATACTGTCATTTATAAAATGTTCTCTTGGCACAGCATCATTGTTTATACAAGAATACCATAGCCTTTATCAGATGTATTTAAAAATATAGTTTTTCTATAAAGCATAGGAAAATTCAGTAATGAAGAATAAGGATATATTTTAATTTTGACTCTATAATGTTTATAGTCACCATCATCAGCATTGGCTACTGTTGTCTGATTTCTATCATTCTTTTAGAGTCATCGGATTTGGTTTAGTTATTCATTGTCATGGTATACCTCACATACCAATATTTTATAACATACAGAATAGATTCTTTGACCATTTGATTTCCAAACATACTTATAGTAGAGCATACTAGTTTTTAATATTTTACCTAAGGGAAAGTATTAATTTATTACTTATTAATTATATAAAGCAGCCAGAAACCAAAGCATCATCTCCCTTTGACAATGAGTAGCTCAGGAGTTGAATAAAATTCTGAAAATAGAAATTATTAGCCTCCCATCCCCCCATAAAGAATTCTTTTCTCTTTGATGCCTCAATACAGGCTTCTCCTGTCATAGATTAACTTGGCATAAGGAACATGGAGGATTCCTGTTAAATGTTTACACAAGAGGAAGAATGCTTTCTAATTAATCGCCAGTGGACTGCATCAGTGATTATATGACGGTTGTGTTCCTAAGGCAGGTGTTCATAATTTGAATAGAATTTAATGAGCACAGGTAGTTTAGCATCCTTTATTCTCTGATGCAAACCAAGGCAATTAAGACAGTTTCTGTGTTCATGGAATCACAGGGCATACAATGGAAGAAATAGAAGAGACCTCATATGTCTTCTTAACCCAGTCTCACATTTTACAAAGGAGGAAAATGAAGTCCAGAAAGACATAAAAACTCCCTACTTGGAACCTCTTTGTGTTAGCCTTAAAAGAGTTTCTTAATGTCTCAGAGCTGGCAATAGGCAAATCTACAAAGATCAATAAGGCTCTTTGCTTCTCCACTCTGCCCTTAGTCTCACATCCTCCCTGCCCACTTGCAGGCATTCAGTGCCTGTTCCTCTTCTTCGTATCAAAGCCTATCAAAGATCTGATCTCAGATTTTTATGCTTTGTTATGTACTTAATTCCATTATTACCTTTCTTAGAAATATTTGCATTAACAAATCTTAAGTTGTGGAATTGTGGAATGAAGAATTGTCTGACATTGGTGGATGAATAAGATGATGAAACTTAAAAATGGGCTGCTCTGAAGTGTAAAGCTGGCCCCATATGCTCTTAAATCATATTATTTCAAAAGTCCAAGATCAAGGCACCAGCAGATTTGGTGTCTGGTAAGGGCCTGTTCCTCACAGATGGCACCCTCTATGTGCCTTCACATGGCTGAAAGGGCAAACAGGCTCCCTCAAGCCTCTTTGGTAAGGGCACTAACCCAACTCATGGAATAGGAGACCTCATGACTTAATCACTTTCTGATGTCTCCACCTCTTAATACAATTGCACTGGAGATTAGGTTTCAACACAAGAATTTGATGGAATACAATATTCAGCCCATAGCAAGAGGTCTGAAATATAAATGACAACCCAAAAAACACCCACACATTCGCTACCGGGTGTAAGATACGTCAAAATATGAACTTTGACAACTCCGATATGACCAATATCAATCATACTCATTTTATTTTTCTTATCAGAAGGAATGACTTTTAATTTAATTATTCAAATTCATTTGTTTTTTCTATGACCTTACCGCTTATGTACATACCCTAACAAAAATAGATTTAGTTTTATGTGTTTTGTTATCCTGCATAAATAGAATCATTGTGTTTGTCTTCTGCAATTTTTTTGTATGCAGTATTATCGTGAAATCTATGCATGATTTTGGTTGTAAATTCTAGTTTATTGGATTTTCACTACCCCATAGTATTCTATTATATAAATGTATCACAAATTATTTCTCTCTTCTACTTTGAATGCCATGAATACTTATTGTAAATGCTGACACATTTGGATTTATTTCTATTATCTTATTTTGTCTTTTCTAATAACCTTCATTTTCTATTTCTTCTTAACTCATTTCCTAACTTTTTTTTGAATGATGTTTGTTCCATTTTCCCTTTTTTACTAGTTTGGCATTTGTAAACTCTGTGTAATCTAGTAATAGATCTGTTATAAATTGCAATAGATGTACTTAATTTATCAGAATCTAAGATTAAAAAATAATAAACTTCATCTATTCATCCATTCAAAAAATTGTTACAGCTCTTAAAATATCTCAGTTAAAAAAGAAAAAAAATCTCTGCCTGATTGGAACTACATTCTGTAAAAACATCCTTCTTAGTGACCTTAGCCCACTCTACAGTGCTTCCATCTTAGCAACACTTAGTACACTCCAAATAACTTGCTTCCTAACTTACATGCTATTGTTGTTAGGTATTATAGTCCTATTATGTTTTATATTTAGTTTTATAGTATATAGTTATTGCTTATTCAGTGAATGTATTTTGAGGATTCTTTGTGAAGATGTGTTGCAAACTCTGGCCCTTTTTATTCTCTAAAATAACTTCAGTTCACCTTCACTTTTGAAAGATATATTTGCTGAGTATATACCTGTAGATTGACAATTGCTTCCTTTCAGCAGCTTGAAGATAGTATACTGTCATCTGACTTTAACTGTTGCTGTTGAGAAATATTTCATCATTCTACTTGTTTCTTTGTAGATATTCTTTTCTTCTGGGCCACTTTTAAGACCTTCTGTTTGTCTCTAGATGTGTTTGGAGGTGAACTTTTTTATTGTACTTAGAATTTGAGATTTTTGACTTTGAAGATTAATGTTTTTCATCAACATTTTGAAGTTCTAGAAGTTTCTCAGCGTTTATTCCTTTGAATATTATCCTTTCCTCATTCTTTGCTTTACTCCTGGAATTCAATTAGATATGTATTAGATCTGCTCACTCTATTTTACCTGTCTTTTTTATTTCTCTTCAGTATTTTCATTTCTTTATCCCCCTGAATTGGATTTTTAGATTTTTTTCAAATTTTTATTCCTGTTCATTAATTCTCTCTTCAGCTATTTCAAATATCCTACAGTGTGTATGTATGCATATGTGTGTATGTTTATGTGTGTATATATACACACAGAGATAGTTTTATTTTAGTTTCATTATTTATTTAATAAAATAGTTTTATTTTAATCATATACTTTTGTTGCTGAAAGTTATTTTTATTACTTATTCTATTATTATAATGTCTTGCTCTTGTTCATCTTTTTTATTCTCTCTTAGTTAGTTCTTTAGAAAGTTCTTTGTGGCCAGGGATGGTGATTCATGCCTATAATCCCAGTGCTTTAGGAGGCCAAGCAGGAGGATCCTTTGAGGCCAGGAGTTCAAGACCAGCCTGGACAACATAGCAAAACCCTGTCTATATGAAAAAATAAAAAAATTACCTAGACATGGTGGTGTACATCTGTAGTAATAGCTACTTGGGAGGCTTAGGTAGGAGTATCGCTTGAGTGTAGGTGTTGGAAGCTACAGTGAGCTATGGTCCCACTATTGCATTCCAACCTTGGTAACAGAGTGAGATCCCATCTCTTAAAAAATAAAAAGTTCTTTGAATATATTAGATATCATTATTTTCTATAGCATGTCTGATAATTCCAACTGCTGAAATTTTTATGGATCTAATTCTTCTGTCTTTTGTTGCTACCAACTCTGATTCATAATGCATGTTTTTCATGTATATTTTGGTATTTGATGAAGAGCCCATACTTTCTGGAAACTTATCTGGAGGCATTCATGTCTGTTGGTGTGAAGCCTGGCTAGAAGGCAGGTTTCTCCAAAGAGAATTTTCATTTTCTTGTGCCAGGTGGCTGGGAGCTCTGTCAATCCAGAACTATATCAACTAATTTATTTGTTTGAGCATTTTTTTGACCACTGGGATATGTGGCTACGGAGTCCTGTTTACCTCTCCAGGTTTCTGCCTTCTCTTAGTTTTTGGCTTCTGAAGAATCTTTACCTTCCTGCTGGCTCATCAGTGCAATTAAAAATAAATATTTTAAATTATAATTTAGCATTTCAAGGTTTATTCTACAGGAAACTTTGTCAGATATATAAACTTCTGTACTGCTATTAATAGTAGCAGAAGTCAATGATCAATTTTAAAATATATTTCAAAACTCTTATAAGAAGCAATGTGCACATCTGGTTCATTTATCTGCATATCTCAGGTGTTTAACAGCATCTAGAGTTTACTCTCTTAATAAAAATTATATATATAGATTATATATGCTATATTTATATATGCTATACACACATACACAGTGAGATGATATATCATAATAAAATACAGCATTCTATTAGCTTAAGAGTTTGGAAGTGGCATTCTTTTTTAAATATTTACTAGGTACTAGGTACTCTATTAAGTTTTACACGGATTATTTCCCACAATCTTCATGAAAATTCTATGCATCCCTAAAGAAAACTCAAATTTTGCATATTTACTAAAAAGAAGAGGGATTGTGAGGAAAAAGCGTTGAGGCTGACCATTCAAAATTCCTTGTGAACGCTGTTAGAACACTAACCAAAACAATGCCAATCTTAAAAATAAACACTGGAATTTTTTAAAGATATTAAATTCCTAATGAATAAAGATATAATAAAGTAAATATGAGATTTTAACTTGAAAATATAAAATAAAGTACCTTGATGGAAGTAAGGATAAGGATCGTTCATGTAAGAGCTTGTGGCCACTTTAAGCCAAGAAGAAGTTGAATACTACTGGAAACTACTAGAACATTTACTATTATTCTTCCATAGTTTGTTGTATTCAACTTTTTTTCTATACTTTGTATCCAATTTCTATTTCTTGGTGGCATAAAACATTAATGTGCTGGAAAAAATCATTTATAAACTAATATGACTTTTGTGTTGTGCTAATATCACTCCTCCATATGCTAGTGTCATATGAACTAATTCACACTATAGAAACGTGTTATTGCAGAGCAGACTACATTAATATCATCATCTCCCAGATTAAAAAAATGAGACTTAGAGAGTTAAACAACTTGCCTGAAGTGACTCAGCTAGTAAGTGGTGAACCTGGGATTTGAGCTGGGTGATTCTTGACTCTAATTACTTTGTGTCTCTTTGGTATAATATACCCAAAGAAATAAAGGTTCACCTGAAACAGCATGTTTTCACAACATGAGTCATGGTATCAACTGTCCTTTAAAAGTTATACCATTTTAAAACTACCCATCATAGAATTAAACTGAAAATGGATCTTAGATGAATCAACTGTTCTAAAATTTTGATTTTTAATTGCTTTAACCTTGAGTTAACATCTCAAAAAAAAATCACCATCTGAGGTGTGAAAATATTGTAGGGTTAAATAATGTAATACAGTGAACTCTATTTCTATGGCTTACTTTGATGTTAGTCCATATCAGCAAGACAGAAGAAACGGCATGCATAATAATTTGGTTATTTCTTTATTCATCTAATCTTTACTGAGTGCTTCCCAGTTGCTGAGATGCATCAGTGAACAAAACAAAGCCTGTGTTCTTAGGAGCTTACATTTTCAAAGGAAAAAACGAAATATACAAATAAGTATATGATGTCAAGTGGTAACAAGGGTTAGGACAAATACAGCAGTGTTCAGGATGCTGCTCGTAAAGATGGTAAGTAACGTTTCTGCAAATATCTGAATGAAGTGAAGGAGGAATCCACTTGAAGATCCTTGGGGATTGAGGGTTGGGTTACACATGGTGTTTTAGAGGCCAGATGGTGCCCTGAAGTGAGCCAGGGGTTGCGGGGAAGGGCAGGGAAATGGAAGTGAGGCCACAGAGGTAAGTAGGGGTCAGACCTTCATAGGCCATGGTAAGAATAATAGATTTTATTACAAATTATATGGAAAACCATTGACGGGTTTTAAACAGAAAAGGGATATCAACTGATTTGTAGCTTAAAGATCTCATAGTCGATGTGAGGTAAATAGATCTTATATGTGTCTGTGTGTATTTGTGTGTGTGTGTGCATGCACACGTGTGAGCATGTATAAATGAAGGAAGCAGTGGGGATGCAAGGACAAAAATAAGCAACACAGTTAAAATAGTCCAAATTTGTCATAAGGTGATAGTGATGGAAGTGGTATAAACCAATCAGATTCATTAAATGCAGAAACAACACAATTTGTTGACGTGGATTCCCTATGTGAACCTGAAACTATGAAAAATTTCCCTAAACAGCAGAAGTAGAGGAACAAATAGTGGATTTAATGAACTTTTGTAAAAGAACCAACATGTCAATAAAAATGGGAATGATGTACTTAAGTATTATTACATTCCATTGAAGCATTCAAATTTCTGCTTTCCACCTGGAACATCTTTAGGGTTTGTATCAAAGTATTGATTTTCAAACTTCTTTACTTGTGGAACCCTTTTTAAAAAGGAAGTTTTATACCACACCAAAATATGTAAATTTTAAAGTTTATTTTATTCATATGAATGCTTTATGTAAGCCCAATTTTATAACATTTATTGTAATTAAACCATTTAGATAAGTTTCCTTTAAAGAATATTTTAAAATTTAGTGCCTGCAAGAAGCTTAAACATTTGTCAGATGGCATCATGCCGGATTAGATGGACAAATTCATTTAGAGAAGCTTGAAAGAGTCAAAAAATAGCACATGGGAAAAAGTCAATAGCAAACCACTTTACTTTAGCATAAAAAGGAGAAAGCTCTGTTAAGATGACTCTAAGGTCAGATAATCACCATTACCCTTCCCTAACCTTCATCTGATGCTAACAACTAATTCAATCACACACGAACAAAGCACTAACACTTGACACAAATGGTATTAATAACCCTTTTTCTCACTTTGCATGTTCCTAATTTAATAGAAGTAAAATGACAATGCAAGAGTACATTTCTTAAAATCAAAACACGATCAATAGGACTCTTCCTTTTTCACTTTTCATTGTTATTTTTTTGAGCTCATTTTCAGAGCTTTCCATGTTTTAGAAGAGCAAGTGCTGAATAGCTTTACTGTTGTCTTTCACAGTGCATTATTTTTGAAATGCTCAGTGACAGGAAGTCATTACAAATGATTGGGTACTGTTAACTGAACCATCCAATTATTCACTGATTACAAATTCGCCAATTCCGTCAAACAAGGGAGCAAGGAAGTAATATTTCTCATTTCAAAATTGTATACGCAATTGGCTTTCCTATTGATTCTTAAAATGCTTGCTCCGGCCAGAGCGTTTAAAATAGTTTGTTTTATAAAATTTCATTTGTAGATAATTTTTCAGAAACTTTTCAACCACATAAAGCAAAGTAGAATCAGATTGACCCGACAAGGATCTTGACAAACATTTCACTTGTGATAAATAAAGTCCTTCCCTGGGCATCCACAGAAGCGTGCCCTTTCCTTCACATGATTGAATGTCCTGGCTGTCACCCTTTCACAAAGATCACTGCTCCTTTTCTGACAAGTGTTTCTCCCAGACTCTACTCACTGCTTCACAGCTGCTAACTATTCTTCCTTCTTGCTGTCAGAAACATTTCACCTTTAATTTCGTGGACCCATTTAAATGCTTAAAAGGAAATTTTTGGATGTCCGTATATTTGATTGTTCAATTGATCTGACTGACGTGGTTTCTTAAGTTCAGTTTAAGTCATGATTTGTGATAGTACAGGGAACAAATAGCTATTGTGGCATCTTCTCACTTTGTTGACTCTAAATGATACATTGTGATTAATTGTTGCCTCACGGTCTTTGAGCAATAATATTCTGTGATTAAAAAACAATTTCCAGCCATTTATGACTCAAAATTGGTTTCTCAAGAAATGAATTTCATAAAAAATAATAAATATGTGTGCTGCCTTGAATTACTTTAAAAAATATATTTTAATCCCACCCTTGTTGCTGTAAACAAAAGACTACAGGAAAAGGCATGTGCTTAATGACCAGAAAATAAGTCAATCTATTGAGATGAAACAGAGCAGCTTAATTTTGCCGGTTAATGGTGAGTGATGCACAAGATAAACCAATGACTGAAATGTATCCTAGGGAGAAGGAAGAAAACCAACATGGTTTTATTTCTCTGAAATGTTAACATCTTAAACCTTGCTATCCATCTTTGCAGCAAAACAGTCTCTAGAAATCGTTAAATGTGTGCTTTGATCATATACCCAGATTGCCTCAATCTCTAATCAGATAAAGCCTTTGTATAGTATTTTCAAACTTTATTTCCAACGGAAATGAGGGCAGTGGCACCCCTCTGTCCTCCTCAATCTCTATTGCTCCTAATTTGGAGCTGCCTGAGAGGCCCATTTCTGATAAGGATGCTCTTACCTGCAAAGTAGTTTAGAGCCTCTTGGCTATCAGAGCAACAAAGCTTTTGACTCTGCATAAAACGGAAGTAATTATTTCTTATGCGAAATAAAGGAGTGAATCCCCACTGGGAGGGAAATGTTTTCTTGGAAATACTTTCATAAACTTGGTAATTAATGGCAGTAAATGGCTTATTTATAACTATGACCTTCTCAAAGACATGCTGAATATGCTGAAATGATACTTTTAATCAGTTTTCAAATAGTAATTGAGATTTATTTAAAGTGGCTATTAAATATATTACTTTGACTTTTGTCCTATGGATGCTCATCTTAGCCCCTTTAAATACTTTCTAATAACTTATTTCCCCAAATTTCCTGCACTCCCCAAATTATTCCCTCTCTCTCCCCTCCATGTTTCCTACCCTCCATATTTAGTTTCCCATATTATCTTCAGATATTTATTTCATTTTATTTTTCTCTACAAAAGATGAATGTATGTTTAATTCAGTATGGTGTTTCTTTTTTAAAAAAGCTTATTAGATAAACTGGTTATTATACTACTATATAACAGCACTTAATTCCTAGCTATCTTGCCTATGCGCTCAAAAATTTTCAAGTGCGGAGAAACAGAGCAACCACCTGCTACTCTTTTTTTTTCTTTTTTTTCATTTAGACTTTGTGGCTTTACAAGGCCTGGCACTGTCAATTTTGTTATAAGTTTTGGAGCCTTATATAAAGTTGACCTGAGAGTTAGAGTCCAACATGCTTTATCACATTCTGTTATTACATCTTATCTGTTACTCTACCCATCTTTCTGCTTCTGACCATAGTGGGGGGTGGACTACCAATGTAGGGAATAATAGGATAAAAAACAATTTGGGAGATTATTATTTGTATAATATCAGCATGAGTGAAGGTAGGCAGCTGGCAAAAGAGCAGTTAAGCTCAAAATAGACATAGACCCAGGCTGGCATGTGGGTTGAGTTAGTCCGGGCCAGGCAGGATATTTTCCAAAGTTGCTGGTTGGTAGAAAAAGTGTTCAAATCAGGATAAATGGTCAAGGTAGGAAGACACCGAGTCAAGGGCCTCTGCCACTTGATCAGAGAGCCTTCAGGTAGAGGCTTGCTAAAAATTCGCAGGTGCCTATCCCAAAAATGTCTTTCATGAAACTACAATCCCATACAGTAAGAACTCAGTCAAGTAAATCTGCGAGGGGCCAAATGCTTTGTTCCAATCATGGAAGATTATGGTGTAGTTTGAGATATTAAGGACTCTGAAAAAATTCTGTGCTTTACAATAACTATGTTTTTGTAACTATTCTCAAACCTATTTGACCTGTTGACATCCTTTGAATGAACACTCTCTGGAAACTAAAGCCTTGGATGCATCCTTACTACCACGTCTCTCGGCTTCCTATCTAGCCATCAAGTGCTGTATGTCCCAGGGTCCGTTCCTCCAAGAATCCCTTGCAGATATTTCTTCCTTCCTGCAGCCATCCATGTTCATGTTAGTGGCTCTCAATGGCAATAGGAGTGAGGAGGGATAGACATAGCTCACAGCAATGGGGTATGTGTAGTTTCACAAATCAAAATTCAGTATGGTAAATTTGCATTGCTTGTTATCAAAATGTTTTATTTCGAAGTTTCCAAAAAGGAGTAAAGAAGGGCATGAGATTGACTTTATGTATCCAAAGAAAGATTAGGTTGTAAGAAGTTAAGGAACACTGATTTAGACCTTTATGAGGCCTTTAACATTGCATCAGACTTAGCCTAAACTGTTTCTCTGCTCTCCAATGTACAATAGTCACTCTCAGCAACACAATTATCTGAAAAGAAACAAACAAAAAGTTGTCCTCGGTTTGAGAGGCTTTCTGGTATGCCACAAAAATGCGCTGGAAAACCGGAAGTGCTCCAGAAGGACCAGTTGTCTGACTCAGACAAGACAATTACTCTTGGTGGACCTTCGTCTGCTCATCTACAAAATGAGCACACAGAGCTAGACGAATTTAACCTAATGAATTTAACATCTCTTCCCTGCTCCAAAATCTTGAATGCACACACTGCTCTCCCGAGTACAATAGAGTAAATCCACCTTTCAGCTAGGTATTTAAGACCTTCCATAATCGATCACAAATCTATCTTTCCAACCTTTTTTTCCACTAGTCCCTGCTATAAACTTTCTTCTCTTGTCTAATTATACAAGTTAACTGTTGACTGAGTCAGTCTTGTTTGTTCCCATCACAGAGCCTTTGCTTATGACAGTCCCATCTCTGGAAATTTCCTTGACATTTACTTTTTTCCCAACACATACCCATCTGCATCACATTTTTTAGAATTTAATTTACATACCACATCCCCTATGAACTTTCTGCAATCACTCTGAACAACAGTAATTTATTCCTAATCAATTTTTGATACAAAAAATTTGTACTCTATTATTTGTTCCTCATAATGTAAGACATTGTGTATTTAAGTATATTTTATTTACCTCAATTAGGTTGTATGACTGATCTGAGGCTAGGAATTCTTCTGCTTCAATGGCCTTCTCACAATGTCTAGTAAAATATATCACCCATAGTCAGTAATCAATATTTGTGAATTTTTGAATATTTATTAATAATGGAAGATCTATAGATTCATAATAGAGTGCATTTATAACAAATTAAACACTGCATCACAAAAATCAAAATGGCATACCCTTAGTAAGCTGTGAGAAGTTTGATTTTATTATTTTAAACTACTTCACTGAACTTTCTCAGTCACCTAACTTATTTAAAATAGAAATGAATTCAGTTTCTCTGTATCCTCAAATTTGAAAGGACATTTTGCTTTGCTTGATTCAAAAAATATGCTCAATTATCTCTTCCAAATTATTCCATCTCCTTTCCAGAGGAAATAACTTTACTTATAATATAGGAATCAAATATAGATTTACTATTTTTCAATCAGTTTTTTTCTTATCTTAGAAACTGAATACATAAATACTCGTTCGAAAAGAGAACCATATTATCATTGCTGTATCAATATATTCCTCAGAGAGTGCCATGTTAAAATGCATTTTTGAGATTTAAATTTCTCATATCCTTGTATGAACTCTTCTATTAATAATTCTACCCAACATATACATTATATCCACTCAGGATTTTATACCTGTACCTGATCTGAGATGGTAAGATAGGAAAATGGACAAATCCAAGTTTTTATGGACTATACTGTAATGTCCATGGAATGATTGGGATCAGAAACAAAATAAAACCAAAAAGGAAAAAAAGCTCAAATGTATAAAAACAGGAAACAAAGAAACATTAAGCAGTCATTAATTTAGTAAAAGAAAAAAATGGTTAATTCTACATGTGTAATTCTTTCACTTTTGCTTAAAGTATCTTTCTTTTAAAATGCATCACATCTTATAAATTAAACATCTGGAAATATTTTAATTGTATTTTTTGGACTCTGGATTTGTGCCCAAAGGCATCTTTTAACTGGCTGTATTTACAGGCTATCTAAAGGTCCCCATCCCAATCACTTTATGTCACATTTTAAAATTATCTGCTTATTTATTTTTATAGTTTTTTATCATCTGTCTCCCCCACTATCACTGCCATATGTAAGTTTTATGACCTCATGAACTCTGGTCATTGTGATCACTATCATGGTCAGTGGTGTCGTGGTCACTGCTGTACTGCCATATTTTGGTCACCTCTGTTTCATCAGGGTCTATGTACGTCCTTAGAATATATTTTTTGAGTAAATAAAATAGTTGCATGAACTAGAGCAAGTCATTTTTTTTTTCCACTTGGCCTTAACCATTGCACTTCTAAAAATAGAAAAGCTTATCTATTCCAGTGTTTTTAAAAAATGTATTTCTCCAAACTGCAAAGTTCCCTGGAGCTGTCTCAGAGTGTGAAAGGGGAAACCAAAACAAGCAGTGATCTAGGCTGCCTGCCGTATTCTCAGTAAGGCAAATCATTTTTATCCGTTTTTCTCCTGAGGGTGCATGTTGAAGAAGGAAGATGGTTCTAAATAAAATTTTGCTTAAAAATATCTACTGTTTTTACAATTTTTAAAAAAACTTATGAACTAGATTATTTCCATACATCTGTCTAGAGTCCAGGTCTGATTTTTACAGCTTAGATTTCGGAGTTTGTTTTTTAATTTCACATGCTTGGGCAAACACTGAAAGAAATAATTATCCTCTCTGATACTGTACAAACTTTAACCTAGAAGTGATGGCACATGTATCTTATCAAGAGACAAAGATGCCCTTGTATATTTGGACCAGTCAGTGGATTATTTATGCAGGACTGAAGTCTCCAAAGCTCATGACGGCTACTTCTTTGCCTAGTCAACCAATTTAGATCAAATATTGAAAACAAGAAGCCCACTTATGTGGATCCAGTAGAAATAATATACCTAGAGTATTTGTTCAGAAACTGAGAAAAATGCTCAGCTACCTTCAATCTTATCAGTAATAGTAATGGTCACAGTAGAGTGTCTGTTGAATCAATTCTATTACTGTTCTTACGTTGGTACCTTGACTTCAGTTACTGCTGCTGTTGCTATGATTGTTACATGTTTACTCTGACTGTTATTGTAGTAGTCATATTACCAATGATCTTGACAATGATATAAAACTAACTGAAGACACTAAACTTGAATATCTTTGAATCCAGGCTTATGAACAGTTGAGAAAGCTCTCTACCATTTTTAATTGTTTTTATCAAACTGAGATTATGGGATAAATAGCATTCAAATAAGAAATACTTTTAACTAAGCTGTTATTTCGATGGAGGAAAGTTTAAGTTTTTTATTGGGTCATGTTCAGCAAAGCATTTTTGGTAGAATAAGCCACATTATTACTGAAAATATTTATGAAATCTAGAGAAATATGAGCTAGTATTCAAACTGCATATTTCTGGGAATAGCAAGGAAAACTCCTATCATTATTGAGCATGTATTAATATCAGACTTTCACTAGGTTCTTTGCCTGACTTATATCATTTAATTCTCACAACAACCTTGTCAGCTAATAACAGGTATCATTAGGTATTTGACGCTCAGAAAGGTTAAGTCAGGGGCCAAACATCAGACAGACTTTAAATGGCCCAACTGAGTTTCCAGTGGAGATACAACTAACTCTTTAGCCTGTTTTCTTTGTCTATATTTCCAGGCCTTTGAACTGATACTGGAAATTCTTAATTGACACAGGTATTACCAATCCAAGAGAAAAAAACAGAATCAGTAAAGAAGTACCCTGAAGCAGAATGTACCATGCAAAAGCAATAGACTCTCCCTTGCTGGATTCTCTCTTTACACGTTTTCAGAATTCTTAGGAAACAAGCAAAATTCATCAACTATTTTCCATCTCGTCACTCTGCTTTCCCCATCTGTGAAAATAAAAATAATTACAATGTAATTAGGGAAGCATTCCAATAAGTCAGTTATTTTCTTCTGTTGCTAATAAAAATTAAATGAAAAAGAAAAAAGTTAAATTAAAGCACAAAAATAAAAAATAAAGAGTTAAACATTATTGGATTTGTCTAACTGCTTTATGGATGAATCCTTTCAAAGACAGAGCATGTAAATATTTGATTTGTAAATCAAATTAATGGTTTTCAAATTCTGGTTAAGAGGAAATGCCGTTTTCTAAGAAACGTGAAGAGTAAAATACTTGCTCTTTTTGTTCCTTTTTGGTCAGAGAAAAAAGAAAAAAAGAAAATTGCTAACCAAATAATTCCAAAGCAATTTCAATTATCTGGCATTTAAGCACTCTCATTCAATCTCCACTGATGATTTCAGAGACAAAGAAAGAGTCTCATTAAAGCAAAGCTCTTGAAACTTCTCTTAAAGGGTAATTATGAAGGGAGAGTCTCACAAAGAACTAAATATTTTGATGGTCAAAAGTGGAAAAGATTTCTTTCTAAAGAGAAGCAAAAATGAAAATAACAATAGGAATAAAAGCCACTCATAGGTTGTTATGGGCTATTTTAATTTTGATAAATATCCCCTTTCCTTTTTATTTAATTTTCATTGGTTATAACTGCTCAATTTATTATTATTATTTTGTTAATATTTTTATTTCAGAATATTATTTCAGAATATTAGGAGGGCACTGGTGTTTTGATTACATGGATTGCTTTTGTACTGCTTGAGTCAAAGTTATAAATGTGACCATCACCCAGATAGTGCACATTGCACCCATTAGGAATGATTTCTCTGATCCCCTCCACCCCCTTCCCACCTGCATGATATCGCTGAGTTTTACTTCCATCTATGCACATAAGTGCTAATCAGTTAGTTCCAATTTAATAGTGACTACATGTGGTGTTAATTTTTCCATTTTTGTGATACTTCACTTAGAAGAATGGTCTCCAGTCCATCCAGATTGTTGCAAAAGGTATTAATGCATTTTTAATGGCTGAGTAGTAATCCATGGTATGAATATACCACATTTTACTTATCCACTTATGGATTGATGGGCGCGTGGGTTAATTACATTTCTTTGTGATTGTCAATTATACTGCAGTAAACATTCCGGTGAAGTGTCTTTTCGATGAAATGACTTTTTTTCCTTTGGGTAAATACCCAGTAGTGGGATTGCTGGATCAAATGTTGTTCTACTTTTAGTTTTTGAGGAATCTCCACACTGTTTTCCATAGAGGTTGCGTAGTTTGCAGTACCACCAACAGTGTATAAGTGTTCCTTTCTCTCTACATCCATGCCAGCTGCTGTTGTTTTGGGACTTTTTGATAAAAGGCATTCTTACTGAGGTTAGGTGATATCTCATTATGGTTTTTATTAGATTTCTCTGATTATTAGTGATGTTGAGCATTTTTTCATGTGTTTATTGGCTGCTACTCTATCTTCTTTTGAAAAGCTTCTGTTCATGTCTTTTGCCCAGTATGTAATGGGGTTGTTTGATTTTTTCTTACTGATTTGCTTGAGTTCTTTGTAGATTCTGATTATTAGCCCTTTATCGAATGTATAGCATGCAAGTGTTTTTTCCCATTCTGTAGGTTGTCTAGTTACCCTGTTGATTGTTTCCTTGGCTGTGCAGAAGCTTTTTAATTTAATCAAGTCCCGTTTATTTATTTTTGTTGATGATGTGATTGCCCTTAGGGCCTTCATAAATTCCTTGCCTAGACCGATATCTAGAGGAGTTTTTCCAACATTTTCTTCTAGAATTCTTATGTTTTCATGTCTTAAATTTAAGTCTATTATCCATCTTGAATTAATTTTTGTGAGTGATGAGAGATACAGATCCTGTTTCAATCTTCTACATGTGGCTATCCAATTTTCCCAGCACCATTTATTGAATAGGGATTCTTTTCCCTGGTGTATATTATTGTCTACTTTGTTGTTAAAGTAGACAAAATACTGTTGTCTATATTGTTGTCAAAAATTAGATGGCATATGAATGTGGTTTTATATACGAGTTCTCTCTTCTGTTTCACTGGTCTATGTCTCTATTTTTGTAGCTGGACCATCCTGTTTTGGTTACTGTAGCCTTGTAGTATAGCTTAAAGTCTGGTAATGTGATGCCTCCAGATTTGTTCTTTTTTCTTAAGATTGCTTTGGCTATCTGGACACTTCTCTGATTCCAAACAAAGCATAGAATTATTTTTTCCTAGATCTGCAAAAGGTGACGTTGGTATTTTAATGGAGAATGCATTCAATCTGTAAATCACTTTGGGTAGTATGGACATTTTAACAATGTTGATTCTGCTAATCCATGAGCATATATTTTTCTATTTGTTTACATCATCTGAAATTTCCTTCTCAGTGACTTGTAGTTCTCTTTGTAGAGGTCTTTCACCTCCTTGGTTAAATATATTCCTAGGTATTTTATTTTCTTTGCAGCTATTGTGAAAGGTATTGCATCTTTTATCTGATTCTCAGATTGACTGGTGTTGGTGTATAGAAATGTTACTGATTTGTGCACATTGATTTTGTGGCCTGAGACTTTGCTAAATTTACTTATCAACTCCAGAAGTCTTTTGGTGGAATCTTTGGGGTTTTCTGGATATAAGATCACATCACCAACGAAAAGCAATAGTTTGACCTCATTTTTCCCCATTTGGATGTACTTAATTTTCTTCTCTTGCCTGATTGCTCTGGCTAGGAGTTCCAGCACTATGTTGAATAGAAGTGGTGACAGTGGGCATCCTTATTTTGTTCCAGTTCTTAGGGGGAATGCTTTAAAGTTTTCCCCATTCTGTATGATGTTGGCTGTGGGTTTGTCATACATGGTTTATGCAATCTTTAGATATGTTCCTTCTCTTCCTAATTTGTTGTGGTTTTTTAAACATGAAAGGGTGGTGAATTTTTTCAAATGCTTTTTCTGCATCTATTGAGATGACCATATGATCTTTGTTTTTGCTCCTGTGTATGTGGTGAAGCACATTTATGGATTTACATATGTTGAACCATTCTTGCATCTCTGGGATGAAGCCCATTTGGTCGTGTTGGATTATTTTTTTCATGTGCTGCTAAATTTGGTTTGCTAGAATTTTATTGAGGATTTTTGCATCTGGATTCACAGGGTGTATTGGTCTGTAGCTTTCTTTTTTGTTGGGTCCTTTCCTGGCTTTGGTTTCAAGGTGATGTTGGCTTTGTAGAAAGAGTTGGGGAGGACTTTTTCCTTCTTGATGTTATGAAATAATTTCTGCAGTATGGGTACCAATTCTTCTTTGTAGGTTTGATAACTTATGTCTGTCCCCTTTGTCATTTAGTTTAAGGCATCTTTTGATTTCCACCTTAATTTCCTTCTTGACCCAACAATCATTCAGCAGTAGGTTGTTTAATTTCCATGACTTTGTATAGAATCAAGTGTTTCTCTTGGATTTGATTTCTAATTTTATTCCACTATGGTCTGAGAGGATACATGGTGTAATTTCTATTTTTTTTTTTAATTTGTTGAGACATGTTTTGTGGCCTAAGATGTCATCAGTCTGAGAGAATGTTCCATGTGCTGATGAGAAGAGTGTGGCTTGGGGTAGAATGTTCTGTAAATTCCTGTTAAGCCCATTTGTTCTAGAGTTCCATTTAAGTCTAGTGTTTTTTTGTTCATTTTTTGCTTGGAGGATCTGTCAGTGGGGTGTTGAAATTTCCAGCAGTTATGGTGCTGCTGTTTATCACTTTATTTAGATCTAGTTGGGTTTGCTTTATGAATCTGGGTGCACCTGCAGTAGGTGCGTATTTAGGATTGTTATATCTTCATGACAAATTTCTCCCTTCACCATAATATAATGACCATCTTTATCTTTCTTTACTATTGTTGATTTGAAGTCTATGGTATCTGGTATGAGAATGGTTATACCTGCTTTCTTTTGGTTTCCATTCACATGGAATATTGTTTTCAAACCTTCACCTTGAGTCTGAATGAGTTCTTGTGGGTTAGATGTATTTCCTGATGACAGTTGACACTTGGATTGTATTTTTTTATCCATTCAGCCAACCTTGTCTCTTGAGTGGGGAATTCAAGCCGTTCACGTTTATTGAAAGAATTGATAAGTTGGATGCATTTCTGTTTATCCTGTTGAGTAGAACCATATTGTTTTGTTTTACCTCTTCAATCATTATTTCATATGGGCTCTGAGCTTTAGTTTTGGGGTGATTTTACACTGTTGGGTTTCCATTTTGCTGATTGATGTATAATGCAGATCTGAATATTTCCTGCAGGGAAGGTCTGATCTTGACAAATTCCCTCAGTGTTTCCTTGTCTGAAGAAATCTTCATTTCTCTCTCATATAGGAAACTTAGTTTTGCAGGATACAAAACTCTAGACTGACAACTGCTCACTTTTTAAACAAGACCAGTTTTTAGAGTCTGACAGTTTTTGCACCAACATTATTGAACTTCCTTCAACAAGCTCTTAGAATTTGTTTAGAAATAAGTACTCTGATTACTTACTAAATATATATTCTTTCTCTCTCTCTCTCTTCCCTCTCTCTTTCTGAAGCACACACATTACTTTTTTCTTACATTTGTAATTTTTCACCCCTGAGGTGCAAGAAAATCCAATTCTAAAATGACGTGACTTGTCTAATAGAAAAGTGTTTTATGGGATAGCTTTTTGTAAAAATATATAGCTCTTAGTTAATATAACTTTGCCAATAATGCGATTTGAACAACTCAGTTCAATTAAGCAATTATTTTTACATAGTAATAATTTCCCCCAAGTTTTTTCCCATGAGCTGGTTCCTCTAATCACAATATGATAGAGAATTACTAACATTCTCTTAGAGTGTTTCAAAATTCTCAAACATAAATTAATTTTAATCCATTTTTAATTATTGTATATATCAATAAGTATATATAAATATACACAACACTCAAACTTTTTGGAGATTAGAGGGAATAATTGCGAAAATGTAACTTAATAGAATTCTGTAATTCTAGAATTGTTAGCAAGTTAATTAGGGTTCATAGTCTAATATTTTATCCAATAAATAATAGAAATTAAATTTAGGAAGATAGGATTTATTGATTTAATAGTCATTAATTCATTTATTTAACAAATATTGACTGTCTAGTCTGTCACAATCAAAAGCTCTGTTAGGCCATAAGGATATAAAATCATAATCCTACCCTTAAAGAATTTAAAGTCTAATAGGAGAGAGACTGAAAAAAATTAAAACATAATTTTTAAAAACGCAATGAAATAAGTCTTATGAGAACAATGGATAGAGAGAAGTACTTCATCTTTACAGAGGGGATGACACACACCTGCCCAAGCCTATAAAAATCCAAGAAAGACTTTTGGAAAAGGTGCTGATGAAGTTGAACATTAAAGGATAAACAGATGTTGGCATATGGAGACATCATTTTAGACACAGAGGATGGGATAATGCAAAAGTGTCATAGCCAGAGAAAGCAAAGACGTTTCAAATCCCTCTAAATTGTGCTTTATGTTTGGGATGGAAGAGCATGAGTAGAAATGAGACAAGGCTTAAAAAGATGGGCGACACCTTCTCATTGTGTCCTCACATGGCCTTTTCTCTGTGTATGTGTGCACCTTTGGTGCCTCCTCTTCTTCTTATAAGGACATCAGCCCTATTGATTTTGGCCCCCACTCTTAGGAACTGATTTAATCCTAATTACCTTCTTAAAGGCCCTATTTCTAAATATAGTCACCTTAGGGGTTAAGGCTACAGCATATGAATGGGGGGGGAGGAGGTGGTTCAGTCTATAACAAAAACTTAGACTTGATGACAGGACAAACATTATCATCATCATTTTACAAATAGAGAGGCTGGGATTATTAACTGTTGAGTTGCTTGTGCATACAGAGAGCATTTGAAATGGAATGTGTCTAGTACTCTTTTACATTCATGTGATATAGTGACTAGGACAATTACCCCAGCTTATAAAGTATAATCTGAACAGCAACAGCACCTCATGAGTCAACAGAAAATGAGCCATGTTGATTGTGGAGGCCTCATGGAACTCTGCTAAGTTTTCACTGAGTTTCCAAAAGGAATGAGATTAAATGGTACCAGCCAACTTCAGGGGACAAGATCTTTCATTATGACAAACAAGAATGCCCCAGAAATTTTCTCAGGACATCAAACACAACTCCAAATCTTATGGATAATATCTCAAGGAACCTTTAATACCTTTACAGAATAAACCACACTGCTTGTGACTCTGAAGAATGAAGGGAGAAGCAGCAGCCCCAGCTGTGAGTTGAAGCTGAGGTTCTGGGGGAAACTAGGTATTTCAAAGCCGGTTTTCCCTTACACCTACAAACCTGTCCCTCCAGCTGTGTTCAAACACATGAATTGTTCACTGCACAATAGGATGATTATCCAGCGCTCACCAGAGGGCTGTGCAAGAACAAAAAGCTGAAGGCTAAAGAGGATTTTTATTATTAGGTCGCTATTCTTATGAAACATTCATATAGCAAAGGAATTGCCTTGCTGTTAAAAAAATTTTGTTAAGGAAACTTTATGAAAAAGATGCTCACACTGCCTTTAAAATAACTATCCATGTACTTGGGGGAAAAAAAACAGAAACATTTAAAAAAAGAACTGAGTTAGGAACTCAGTTCAGAACCATATTTTCAAAGAGTAAGGGAAAATGTAGACATTTATTGAACTAACTTAAAATTCCAGGAGTGTAGATGTGAGCATTAATTATATGTCAAGCAGAATTTATTTTATTACAGAACATGTGCTGATGTTAGAGCATTCCCATTTCTTTTCTGCCACAACTTGGGATTATTTGGAACCACAGGCCCAATTAAGGAGGATAGTTCAAGGCACATCTGTTGTGTGTGCAGTTTATCAGGATTCTTAGGCTCCCAATCACAATCAGTGTGTTACTTTCAATGCAGCCTCTTCTCTCTTCTACTCCCCCAATGCCACCCACTGTCACTTGAGGCCAAACTCATTGAAATGGTGGTATCGGCCTAACTTTCTCAAGTGAGGAAGGGATGGAGGAGGGGTGAGTCAGGTGTATGATTTGCATCATCAAAAGGGATTCCACACATGTATTCTTTGCGCAGGCTGGGTAAGGGGGAGAAAATATCCCTGCTTATAAATATAATATATCACATAAAAGCATATTTAGGTTAACAAGTTCTTCTCTAAAAAATAGAAAATACATATGTTAAAAAGGAGAAAGGAAAATATTACTGGCTCTTTTTGTTGAAATTTTGGCAAGGAGTTTGTAGGTAGCAAGACAAAATGAAATGAGGCACTTTGGAAAGAAAGAAGGCAATCTGGAGAGCTTGAGACTGCAGAGGGTTAGGAAACAGGAAGCAAGAGAGAGATTAAAGAAAAACAGGGTAGCGTAGTGGGGAAAAAAGATTACTAGATTACATATTAGCCTCAGTCAACTGGTTCCTATGTTAAGATATCACAGCATGATAGTGAGGAGCAAGGACTTGGGAGCCAGACACAGTTGAACTTGAACCCCCAGTCCACTGAGTGGATGACTTTGGGTAAGTTACTCAACCTCTATGAACCACAATATCCTTGGCTGTAAGATGGAAGGACTCATATTACCTGGAGCTACGATGAGAATTGCCCAACACAGCTATGCAAAATGCTTGGAAAATGCCTGACATAGGGTAAATGCTTGATAATTTCATTAAGGTTTAAAATTATAGAGCCGTGAAACTGGAAGGCAGCTTACTGAACCCCACAACTCCAACATTTGACAGAGTAGGGAAGTGAAGAAGCAAAGCATGAAGTTTCTTGCCGGGGTCAATGAAAGTAGGAAAGAGTCTTCCAAACCATGTTTCAATGGGTTTTAGAACACAGAACATGGTGCTGCACAAGGAGCCCCGAGCCGTGGTCCAGAACTCTTGGTTCTAGTCCACAGGTCCTTGGACAAGTCCTTTAATCTCTCAGTTTCCTCACCGCGTCAGTGTGAGAGGCGGGAGAGATTCCCTCAAAGCGTCAAAAGCTCCATGCTCACCTGATATTATTCCCCTGGAATGTAAGTATAATTTACACTGAGGGAAATGTGTTTACCTGGAGTGAGAAGGACAGAGACTAATTGGGAGCCACAACAGGAGAGAGCAGAATAAGGGAGAGTTTTTGGCAAAAGAAGAGTGACAGGAGCAGAGACTTTGTGGAGATCAGGGAAGGGGAAAACCAGAATATGAGAAAAGGGAGATGAGGTACAGGAGGGCCTCATAGACAGCTACCTCTTCCAAAGTGTTCCCAGGCTAAAATTCTACCTGTTTTGTTTTCTTTTAAGATTAATAAGCACATATGGAGTATAGCGGTGGGGGCTTAGATGGGTCAATACCAGCTATTCACAGCATAGTGTTTAATTTAGGAAAATGATGAATAAAATAACTTACAGTGTAGCAGTGTGCGTTGGAATGGGAGGAGGAAGGCAGAGTTTTTGCTCTTAAATCGCATTATTCAGTATATTTAACATGTGAGTCTATGAGTACAGGTGAGTAGGTTGGAAGAAATTTTATGTATTTACCTGTAGGCTCCAGGGCTGACCATACCTCTCAGCAAAATGAGTGGAAAGGGCTTTAATTTCTTCTTGTTTTAATAGATTCAGGAAACTTCAGGGAAACTTAGCTGTTCAACATAGTTTTTCTTTCCATAGTTGATCCTGGGAGTGCAACATTGCTATGTAACAGTAATCTTGATTATAAGTGTTTATACAAACTGGATACCATCTAAGGTTAATTTTGATTGAGAAAAATACCATTTCAGCTTATAATTAAATATGTGACTGGCCATACTGGTAAAGATTTTATTTAAATATCAAGATAACCTATTAATTAAATACATACCTATATATCCATATATCCACAATGTTAATAACCTATTTCTTAAGCAATTTTGATTTCTTAAACACTATTCATTGCTTAGCAACGATCACCCACAAGATCATCTGGAAGAGTGAGAGGTGGAGAGGGGATAAAGAAAAGCAACTTGGTTGGGCACGGTGGCTCACGCCAGTAATTCTAGCACTCTGGGAGGCTGAGACAGGAGGATCACTTGAGTTCAGGAGTTCGAGACCAGCCTGAGCAAGAGCGAGACCCCATCTCTACTAAAAATAAAAAAATTAGCTGGATATGGTGGTGTGTGCCTGTAGTCCCAGCTACATGAGAGGTTGAAGCAGGAGAATCGATTGCTTAAGCCCAGGAATTTGAGGTTTCTGTGAGCTAGGCTGATGCCATGGGCAACAGAGTAAGACTACTATATCAAAAAAAAAAAAAAAAAAAAAGAAAAGAAAAGAAACGAGAAAGAGAAAGCGAAAAGGAAGGCAAAGGGCAAAGGGAACCAACTCAGCATAATTCTCTTAGGAGTTTTGGGTCAAGATCCCCCGTCCATATTCTGCATCTTGGGGCTTTTTCTCATGCACTCCAATCTGGCCATTTCCTGAAGCTGCATTTCTTCCTGTGCTGACTCTTAGATTTTTAACTGTCTCACCTAGTTTTCTTTAAACCAGCTGAGCATGATAGGTCTCAGAAGTTTTCATTATTTTTAAAATACTACCCTCACCCTTTCACTTTCTAATTAAAACCAGGGTGGATGCCATAGTTTCTTGATCACTTTTAGACATCCAAAAACGCCTACCAGTCATGTCCAATTTAAAACTCTGTTTTCTTCTCCAATTTGACATACCTCCCCCCTCCATTCTCCAGAACCAGCCAAGCTGTAGCTTGGGAGACTTGCAGTGGGTAGATGATATGGTCTGTTATTTCACTCCTTCTCTCCTCCCTCTCTGACTTCTCTTGGCTTTGGATTGGGGAGAAAAGAGAAAAAGTGACCCTCACACTTGATGGGGTAGGCAGTGGCAATGCCCTGTTCATGAGCTCAGCTTCTCCACCAAGGCCCTCTGTGGGTTCGCTGTCAAAGGTGGCTATCTTGGGGTTACCATTGGTGAGTTCTTGGGGCAGTCTTGTAGGACCTCCCCTCTAGGAAATCGGGCTCTGGCTCAACCTCTACCTGCACAAAGGGTGGATCACATATGATTACCTTCCTCTCGACTTTGTTTGGACCTTGAGAAACACACAGCCTGCACACCCTCACTTTGCCAAACAGCTGGGGTGCAGGAGTGCAGGCTGCCCCTTTGCCACCCCTTTTCTCCATCCTGACCTTGATTTTTCATCCCGTTCACAAAAGTCCAGGGAAAATTGATAAATCCTCTTTCAGAGCAGAAATCTAACCAGGGCTGACAGTCTACCATTCTTGCACACACCCCAATCACTATAAAGGGCTCTCTTTGAGCTTCCTTTCTCACCGGACTTTACGTGGATAAGTGACCATAATGAAACCACTCTATTCCTCACTGGGCTGATGCCTCATGACTCCCTAAAACTCCTGCCTGTGCATATATACTAGGGCCCAATAGGGGAACTGATGCTTGGTAGACATAGCATTTTTTTCATTTCCTAATAATCCTTGAAGAATTGTCTAACCTCCAGTTGGTTTTTCATTTGCTTGTTTTTATCTTGGTGGTGGTAGTGGTGGTGGTGGTTTTTGCCACTCTTGGAATATAGGATACTGTATGAGTCCATTTTGCACTGCTATAAAGAAATGCCTAAGGCTGAGTAATTTATAAAGAACAGAGGGTTATTTGGCCCATGGTTCTGCAGACTTCTACAAGAAGCATCACACCATCATCTGCTTCTGGTGAGGGCTTCAGGAAGCCTCCAATCAAAGTAGACGGCAAAAGGGAAGCAGGTGTGTCACATGGCAAGAGAAGGAGCCAGAGAGGGAGGAGGTGGCGTCGGTCTCTTTTAAACAACCAGCTCTTGTGTGAACTATTAAAGCTAGAATTGCACTCATTACTGCAGGGAGGGCACCAAGCCATTCATGAGGGTTCCACTCCCATGACCCAAACACCTCCCACCAGGCCCCGCATTCAACACTGGGGATCAAATTTCATCATGAGATTTGGAGGGGCCAAATATCCAAACCATATCAGATACCTATTTTCTCTTTTCTTCAATATTAGATCTTGGTAGCCAACTCCAGGGCAACAAGGGAAAGGGCCACTCAACGTTCTGATGCAGGTGTTTCCTCATTCAAAGCCGCTGGCTCCCTATTCAGCCCGTTCAGTCTTCAACTGTTGTTGTGATGAAGGCAGAGCTCTTAGTTTCCCAGAGCTGCTACATGTACTGCCTCCCTCACTGCCCTCAGCCATCAACCCTTTGTGTAGCCCTGTGTTATTGAGCCCTAAAACCTCTTGCTGTTGCCCTATTGCACTTATTAGTACAACATTTTTACTCACAGAGAGTCTCCTATCAGATACTCAAGCACTCAGCTGGCCAAAGCAACAGATGGTAGATAGGCCTATTCGCACTTTTAAATGAGTCAAAAAGTATGTTGGTAGTAATAAAATAGCAATAAAATGTCAGCAGTATAACAGAATATACATGTCCAAATGAGCTGGATCAAATCACTTTGAAATACCCTTTGGGACTTTTTATGATCCATGAAAGAAAGCCATTTTTATTGCTTTTATAGTTTTTTGATCTGACATAGTATACTCAGACTGATCACTCATCTAATTTACCAGACTTGGCTCCAGATGACTTTTGTTTATTTTCAGTAATTAAGTTTGCCCCAAATATCCTCAGGGCTACCACTGAGGATATTTAAAAAATATGCTCTAGATTCTAACGGCAATTCCAACAATCAAGTGAAAACACAAACAAAGAAAACAAGAAAAGTAAGCATACGAAATTTGGCATATTCATTAGTTTTTACCATAGCAACAAACAGCCCCACAGTTTCAGTGGCTCACAGCAATGAAGATTTATTTGTCACTCATGTGGCACTCAGGCTAGAGACTTGCCGTCATTCTGCCTCGCTCCACTGGACTTTGCCCATCAATGCTCAGCTCTGCCCCACATTGTCTTCTCATTCCAGGACCAAAGGGACAGCCCCCTATGGGGACATGCTGTTCTCATGGCAGAAAGCGGAGGCCAAACCAAGCTAAACCCAAACAAGAAGCCAAACAAAATCACCATAGCCCGCTTAAAGTGTCGCAGCAGACATAGGTATGCGTTGCATCCAGCATATTCTGTTGACCATAGAAAATTATATGGCCAACCTATCAAGGGGTACAGAACTATATTCTGCCTACAGGAAGACACTAGAAATCACATGACAAACAGTGTGAATTGGGAACAATAATCAAATCTACTACACAGTGCAGGCACAGTGGGAACATCTTAAGTATGAACGTATAACATTCCAAAGAGACTACTTTGGAGATGGTAAGAATCATTAGCTACATAAATTATGATATGGTGTAAACCAAGCCAGTTACACATTAATGATCTCCTTTCATATATTTAAGTGTTTCAAAAATGTATACAGTCTTTGTGGTATGGATTTAATCATTTTCCAAACTTATTCTCTTTGTCAAGTGTTATATTTGAGTTATTACAAAGTAGTGATTGATAAATATATATCACAGAACAATTATTGTTTGGAAATTACATATCTGTAGCCATGCCTCATATAATACTACTTTCATGCAAAATTCAACAGAAGTTTAGTGCTGATATTTCTGAAAGAGCAAATTAATATTTTAAGAATGGGCTTGTCAGAGGGAAAAGTTACCTTTACAAGGAGTATATAATATATCAATTCCTCAGTTAAGGAAAATATTAAATAAATCTCTTAGCCACTTAGAAGTAAAATAAAGTTGCTAATGCCAAAGACACAAATGCTTTTTATTTGTCAGTCACACCATTGAAACCTTAAAATTTATAATTCCATATTAAATATTAGATTTCAGCCTTTATCTGTCCCAAGGTTCTAAATACATTTGAAAGAGACATTCTAGAATCTACCTGTGCTCACTAGAAACCTGTCTGTTGAGCCACACACCTCGGCCCAAATAAAGTAACAAGAAATACAGGAGGAAATGGAAAGGGGATGTCCTGGAGTGATCTGAAATCACTGGTCTTCATTGTGTAGGTCAGCTCATTTCTGTTACTGGATGTTGTTTCCCATCTTGACCCACAGGAAATAAACAAGTGGGTAAAAATGAAGGCAGCTGCTAAGATGTGGAATATCGTGCTGTTGAGAAGTAAAATCAAGACCTAGACTGAAGGACGTTATGAAACAAAGAGGGCTGGGATGGTGTGATTACTCCGTTCTGTCCTGCTGGTAGACTGATGGAATGTGACCTCTCTGTACTCTTCCTGTGGCTCTAAAAAGTTACTCACCGTGTGACCAGAAGAAGTACATGGAAAAACAAATGTTAGAAAAGCTCTAATTCCAAGGAAAATCTCCAATTCATGCTACCTGGAGTTTTTGACAATCTTAGAAATCTCAGAGTCCGCCACAGTTCACTTAATTCAGGCAAATATCTTCATGACATCCGATAACAAATATGCTCAGTCCCTTGAGTTATGTTTCCTTCCCTCTTGCTTTCTGCCTATCATACTTAACGCTATCAAAATCTTCTTTAGTCATCTAGATGTTACGCATTTACCCTCATTTTAATGTTGGCATAACTTGTAGTCTGTAAGGCATTAAGACATGTGTACAAAAAATACCTAATTGAATCACAGCCGGATCTTGCAGACATTAGTATAAACAGGTCTCCGGCATTTTGAGATGTAACTCACAATTTATGCACCATCACGTTGCCTGCATCTTAAAAACTTGGTCTTTTAATAGCAAGTCTCACTTGATACTTCTTAGTCCCTGGACCTTAACTTTTTATTTCTAAATGTTTTATTTGACTTGAACAATACTGCTTCTCCAAGGGTACAACATCTTCTGAAAAGGATTGCTGTAATGCTTGAAAGAGAGTGGTCAGCTGTTTTTTACAATCTCATAAACAGAGGCAATGGATAAAAACTGCAGCATGAGGGATTTGCCACTTCCTTGTAGTGAAGGTCATTGACACAACTGAGTAGCTCTCCACCCCAAACTGTATACTCCAACTTTCTCTGCAGCCGTTTAAAATTAAGGGTCATGTTAATTTCTCTCGTTATTTAAAGTGTGCCTAAGGACACTGGAATAGAATAATTAACCTCTCCCGGTCATCTCCCACACTGCGATTTCAATTTTGCAATTTATAAAACCAAACTCTTTGTTCACTGAGTAAAAAGTCATAGAACTTGAACCAGATCTCACCAGGAGAACATGGAATCTTTGGCAGAGATGCAGGGTTTGAATGAGATATTCTTCAAGGTAAATAATCATAGCATAATACACTAAGTTGTCTTAGCATTTATGTTTTTTTAAGAACATGGTCATATATTCTCTCTGTGAATCTTCCCTGCTCTGTTTTATTTTGAGCATAAAAGAGTGAGATCCAAATGCATCAGATTGTATACCTTAAATATGTACAGTTTTTTTGTAAAAGAAAAAAATTTGCAGTCACTTTGAGTGAATACACACACACAAAGGGTGAGGGAATTAGGCTAAATGGCTTCTTAGAGGTCCCCTTAGACTCCCCTGAGTCTTTAATTTTGAAAGGCAAAACCATACTGATCCAATCATTTGTTATATTGCGCTTACGGTATTGGTTTGTGAGAACAATATAGAGATTTTCACTTATATTTAGATGAGATGGTATGTGTTCATTAGAATATACAGAATTTTTTTAGAGACTGTTCAACTTAAAACCTCTGATTTGTGGGCTAATATATTCAACATACTAGATGCATAAAATAAACTTTCTCTTGCTATTGAGCTTTACGTATTATAATTTATCTAAGGTAAGCACATGACACATTTTCAGTTTGTGATTACAAACAGGTTAAAAAATACTCTTTAATTGTATTAAAAATATAATTTAATGTGGGTTTTTTGAAGCATCTGTCTTTGTATGATAGCATTAGAACACCTTGGTATGATAAAAAGTTATCCCAATTTATGATCATTTGAGTTCATCCACTCTGAAAATTAACAATTACATCTAAAACTGGTATGATAATCAAGATTAGTATTCAGTGAAATTTAAATAAAATAAATTTAAGCCATAGTTAAAAAAAAGAAGGGGAATCAAACAGTTTTTCCTCCTTGAACCCCGAGAGAAGTAAATACATTGCTATGAGAGAAGAAAATTCGTTTCTAATAGAAGAAGAAATAAGAGTACTATGAATACAAATTAACTATACAATTCTGACAGTCCCTATGACCAATCCTAGACTATATTTTTCTTTAATTATTTTAATAAAAAGTTGTTAACTTCACTTGTGCAGAATAACTTTTCTTTTTATCATGTATTTAGCAGATGAGTGGTTATAGAGTTATATTTATATACTAGAACAGGTTAAAAATACTTTAAAAAACAAGTAACCCAATATTCAAAGCATATCAAAATGCTAACAAACATTGATTTTGGATATGGAAATACTCTATCTCCCCATTTCATTAAAACTCAAGTAGATTATAAAATGGTACATTACTACTGTGCTCAGAGTGCTGTGAAAATCTGAGAGGTATACAATTCTGCACAAACTATCTTGACGTTTTGCATGTGCATGCTTGCATTTGCATCTTTGCATTCACGTGCATGCAACATGCATCTTCTTAGAGCCTCCAGATAACGAATGATGTGATTCATTTATTATTTGTTTGACATTTCAAAATCTCATCACAGGGATGAGTAGGAAAACTTTTCATTGCCTACTATTTTTCCTATTCATTGTCTACTTTTCTTCCTACATGGAAAATAACCAGGTATGAATAGAGTATATTTTTCCCGTGGTACAGCTTTAACCCCTTGAGATTTTTGTGTATGTGTATGTATGTGTATGTGTGTGTGTGTGTTATTTTAAATGCTTTCCAGAAGTACTTTAGAACTATCCTTTCACACAAAGTTTATATTTCCTTTGGGAAAGTAAAAGAGGTGCTAGAAGATAAGTTAGCTTCATCACAATGACAAAGGAGCAGCCCCTCACCATAAAAAAATGCAAATTCCTTCAACTATTTTTTTAACTTAAATGCATAGAAACAGAAAACATTGAAAAAATTAATGTGTTTGTTAGAATCCTTGTGACATAATACATATTCGGTAAAGATGCAAAATTAGGCATGCAGAATAAGCCTTATGTATTTTCTTTTTTGCTGTTATACCAAAAGAAAGTTTTTTTTAGTATTCCATTCTCATAATTTTCTCTAATTCCTTGAAAGCTAGTTATTTTTTGGAGGAGAAAATTAAAGACCAATTTAGAGTCAAAGAATCAATCAGAGAGAGGTTAAGATGAAAAGGAATTAGCTTTTTTATTCCATTTCAGTGTTTGTAGCAGTCCCCAAACTTTTTGGCACTAGGGACCAGTTTCATGGAAGACAATTTTTCCACAGACCGAGGGACGGGGTTGGGGGGATGTCGTAGATGGTGGTGGGGCGGTGCGGAGCTCAAGCAGTGATATGCAACCTGTTTCCTAACAAGCCATGGGCCAGTACTGGGATTCAACCCAAGGGTTGAGGACCAGAGTTTTAGGGCATAATAGAAAGTAAAGTTTTAGCATATTGGAATTGGTTTCAAGGCAATAGAAATTGTCATATGACAGACAGAGTAACCAAATATGTGTTGCTGCTCCATTATCTTGCAAGGTATTCTTACTTTTTTTTTTTTTTTTTAGTTTTTTTAAATTTCAGAATATTACAAGGCTACAAATGTTTAGGTTTCATATATTGCCTTTGCACCACTCAAGTCATTAGAATCTATATAGAACTCATGAAAATCAGCAAGAAAAAAATCAAACAACCCCATTAATAAGAGGGCAAAGGACATGAACAGAAACTTTTCAAAAGAATATAGACATATGGCCAAGAAACATATGAAAAAGTATTCTTACTTCTTCATGCTCTACACCTCCCTGTCAAACAGAGAAAGAAGTTGATTCTGAGGAAGGAAATCACAGAAGATACAAACAAATGGGAAAACATATAATGTTCATGGAAAGACAGAAGCAACATTGTTAAAATGTCCATACTACCCAAAACGGTTTACAAATTCAATGTAATCCCCATCAAATTACCAAATTCATACTTAACATATCTAGAAAAAAAAATTCTATGCTTCAGTTGGAACCAGAAAAAGCCTGAATAGCCAAAGCGATCTTAAGCAAAAGATCGCTTATCAGATTTCAAACTATACTGCAAGGCTAGAGTAACCAAAACAGCATACTATTGGTGCAAAAATAGAGACATAGACCAATGGAACAGAGCAAAGAACCCAGATATACAGCCATCTACCTACAAGCAACTGATTTTTGACAAAGCAGACAACAAAATACACTGGGGAAAAGAAGCCCTAGTCAATAAATGGTGCTGGGAAAATTGGATAGCCACATGCAGAAGAATGAAATAGGAACCCTACCTCTCACCACACACAAAAATTAATTCAAGATGGATAAAAGACTTATATCTAAGGCATGAAACCATAAGAATTCTAGAGGAAAATACAGAATAACTCTTCTAGATATCAGCTTAGGCAAAGAATTTGTGACTAAGACTCTAGTGACAACCATGGCAGCAACAAAAATAAGTAAATGGGATTTGATTAAACTAAAAAGCTTCTGCACAGCTAAGGAAACAGTCAACAGAGCAAACAGACAACCTACAGAATGGGAGAAAATATTTGTAAACTATATATCCAATAATGGGCTTATAACCAGAATTTACCAAGAACTCAAGCAAATCAGCAAGAAAAAAACAGTCCTATTAAAAAGTGAGCAAAAGACATAAACAGAAGCTTCTCAAAAGAAGAAAGACAAATGGCCAATAAACATATGAAAAAATGCTCAATGTCACTCATCATCAAGGAAATGCAAATTAAAATCAAAATGAGATATAACTTTACCCCAGTCAGAATGGCTTTTATGAAAAAGTCCAAAAACAATAAATACTGGCATGGATGCAGAGAGAGAGGAACACTTATACACTGTTGGTGGGACTGCAAATTAGTACAACCTCTATGGAAAACAGTATGGAGATTCCTCAAAGTACTGAAAGTAAACATACCATTCAATCCAGCAATCCCACTATTGGGTATTTACCCAAAGGAAAAGAAGACTTTTCATCAAAAAGACACTTGCACTAGAATGCTTATTGCAGCACAATTCACAATTGCAAAGATGTGGAATCAACCCAAGTGCCCATCAATTCATGAGTGGGTTAATAAAATGTGGTATATGTATACTGTGGAGTACTACTCAGCCACAAAAAAGATGAATTAATACCTTTTGTGACAATCTGGATGGAACTGGAGGCCATTCTGCTAAGTGAAGTATCTCAAGAATGAAAAAACAAACACCACATGCATTCGCTGTTAACTTGGAACTAACTGATGAGCACACATGTGCACAGAGAGAAGTAAAACTCAGTGGAAATCAGTGGGAGGTAGGGAGGAGAGGAGGGAAAAAAACCTACTGAATGGGTACTATGAGCACTATTTGGGTGATGGGCACACCTGTAGCTAGGACTCAAGCATTACAAAAACAATCCATGTAACTTAAAACATTTGTACCCCCTGAATATTTTGAAATAATACAAAAAAGTTGACTTGGGGAGCCTTCAAGATACTGATGAACTAATATTTTTGTGCTAAACATTTTCAAATGCATGATCTCATTTTATGTTCTATACAGCTCTTTAGAATCAGAGTCGTTACCTTATTTTACAGATAAAGAAATGAAATCTCAACCTGGTTAAGAATTATAATTTGTAAGCTATAGAGCTGAGATTTGAGTCCAAAAATGCCTGAAAACAAACAAACAAAAAAACCCATGCTTTTGCCTTTACAATGTCTTTTGCCAGGTAATTAAGGGGAAGTGCTGGGGAAAAGAGCAATGCATGAGTATATGGCATTGTGGGGACCTTATCATAGAAGAAAAGAGGAAAAAGATGGGCTTGATGGTTGGGTCACAAGATAGTGCAGTCACTTATAAAAAGCATTTCTAAAGTCCTTTGTCCATATTTTAATAAGAAGTCAAAAGTATGTTCTTGATATAAGTGTCTGTTGCAGAATTAAGAAGACTAAAAGAAGAAAAAAATGCACTGTGATTTGAAATGAGGAAAGGCAGGTCTCTTATTGATTCTTCACTCTTGGACTCTCAATAGCTATCAGATGGAACTTGATGACTGCCAACAAATAAACAACATTTTCCTCCATTCTAGGCTGTTAAATTGCCCAAAGCCACCAAATACTGATTAGTCTGAAATGCACTTGTTGTTCTTACTGGAGGTGGTTACAAAAATCAGCTTTAGATACAAGAATTCTTTTTCTCTCTTTCCTTCAGGCTGCTAACGGATGCACGGAATGAAGCTTACTTTAAAAACTGGTATCAGAAGTTGCTAGCTGCTCTCCAATTCTGTGTGGGAAAAGCCCTGAGTGATGAATTTTCCAAAGAGAGGAAACTTATCAAAATTCTAGGAGATATTGGGGAAAAAGTCAAGTCTGCCAGTGACCATCAAAGACAGGTTTGTTGAGAAACTAATCTTTAGGTAGTAACGTTTTTTTCAACTTTGGTTGAAATTAAGTTTTAATTTCATTACTTAGAAAGCAAATTCCTTGACTACTTTAAGACACTTAATTACTTCAGTCAAATTTTTTTCCATATACTATCCTAAAGTTAATGATAATGTCTGTCACCAGGACATGGATGTTTTGATCTAAATAGCCATGTAGCACACAGAGGAACCTGACAAGAGAAGACCAACTTAAAGGCAGCTGGACTAAAACAGCCCAATGAAGTAATCCCCTCAAAATGGTGGCACGACTCAGACTCATGGGAGAAGTATACAAGGAGATTGTTTTAGGGCACCCAACCCGAGGCACCAAATCCAGGTCCAGATTTTCCTAAATTGCCCTAGCCAAAGTCACATTTGCAAAGACATCTTTTTTTACCACAACAAATAAAATGAATTAAATAAAATGAATCAAAGGTGGTATGGATGGTAATACTTTTTATACTAAGATCTATGGATGATAGTCAAAATATTCTGCCTCCTTCTCAGTGATTATAGTAAATAGACCTGGCTGTTCTTTTTCGTCATCTAATGGAAGAATATTTGCTCTTTTTAATTCTCTGCATCACCAGCTCCCTTTACTGACATAAACCCTTAAGTAGGTTCTCTTAAGCTCAACATTCTAGATGTGGGAAGATAATGGACATCCATTCATTGTATTAAGAATATTATTCAATAACATTTGAGTACCTACTATAGATCAGGAGTTAAGATAGAAAGATGACAAACACATAAATTTTGTCCTCAAGAGAGCTCATAAGTTTCTCTCCACTCATTGTCTAAAATCAATAAGAGTTTTTAATAAAATGATATGAAAATAGTAATAGGCAAAGTGTCCCAGAATTCTTTCTCGGTGCAGGATTTTTCTTGCCGGAAGTCACTTCATTTGATAGAAATGCCAGAAGCTATGTTACTTCACCAACCTAGGAGTAAATGAAAAATAAAAAACATAAATATGGAATTTATTTTTAAATGGGAGATGTATAAACTCTGGATATACAGAGGAGCCTTAAGATATATAACATGATGGACAATATAAAAAAAAATCTACAATTTCTCCGTATTACTGCAAGCTAATTCATTATTTTCTAATGGCAGACAAAAAGTTGATAGCAAGTAAAATAAATTGGTTTAAAATTTACAGAAGATTGTGTATGGGTTTGTTTTTTTTTATCTCCTATGTTTTAAAATCCTTCACATATTTAAGAGGCACACTATGGTTAAATTATTCCAGTGCCTTTTTTTTTTTAATCATATGCATCAAGTTTCAGAATGATATTGACTTTATTCACTCAGGTACATATAGTTCTCTTGTCTTGACTGGATGCTTTTGTGATAACACTTCTTCACATTAAAATAGGATGAGCAAGGGCAAGAGGTAGGAGAGGCATTTATAATTTCTCACAATTAAAAAATAATGACAATTTTTCACAACTTAAGTTACTGATAATAAAAAACACTAATTAAACCAAACTATATGACCTAAAGAAGTTAGTTAAACAAAGGAAGTAGAGATTCTCTCCATGATATTCAGTAGGCACATCCAAGTCTAGGTAAGGCAAAGAAGTCAGCCACACAGAGAGGGCTACGATAGAACTTTGCCTCATTTCCGCCTTGCTCTTCTGGATCCTGAGAGCAATGGATTCTGTTATGTGCCAGTGAGCCAGGAGTCAGAGCTAAGAAGCTCCTGAGATCTGATTAAACATATGATATCCTCATCATACGCATTGGGCTTCAAAAGTTTTCAAAAATGGGCTAAAAGGAGCTTTTTTCTGTTTTGTGACGAACTATGATTGTTGCCTATCTATTTTTGTCCGAGAATGCACGATTCTAAAGGTGGTGTTTGTGGAGTGTGGAAGGGAGTGAATATCAGAAATATACTCATTGACATCTAGTAAGCTATCTGTTCACTTATATTATTGTTCTGACAGCGTTATGCAATTGCTGGGTTTTGTCATTGTTACTAATGTATATGAATATCATATTACATAATGTACACTACATATAATATGTTATATTAAAATTAATAATTATAAGTACAATGCTATATATTACATAAGTTAATTATAATTGCTTTGTAATATAATCATATATAATTATTAACTATATAATATACATGCATACTGTTAAGTGTAAATCTCAAGAGTTATCAACTAAGCTTTTGGAAAATTATCAGAAAAGGATCATGTTAATAATTAATTAAAGCAGAGTTTCAAATTTGTGGGCCACGGGTCAAGTTCAACCTATCATGTTTTATTTGGTTTATGTTTTTAGTTGAATTTGAGGTCCTTCCAAAAGGGCATGTGCTCTTTAGCTCCTCACTTCCCCAACACTCCCTGTTGTCGTCAGCCTCCTGCCTGCTCACACAGGACTATGTCACCTGCCTGAAAAGTCATCCGAGTGTGCGACCCCTGAATTACAGAGTTAATTTAATCAATAGAAGAAAAGTATAACTAGAAGGAAAAGTCCAGTTCTTTACACTTTCTTAAAAGATTTTTCTAATGATTTTTCACAGGAGGTGCTGAAGAAAGAGACTGCCAGAGTAGAAGAATTCTTTCAAGACGGAAACACTTGTCACCTTCCTCTGAACCCTGCCCTACGTATAAAAGGGATTGACCGTGATGTAAGTCAACTTATTCAGTGGATACATTGAGTCTGTATGTTTGGCATTGTTTAGTTCACTGTATATTTTTGAAATAGTAAAAAGAATTCATAAACTGACATTGATATTATTATAAGGAAAAAGTGATTGAATCTCATCCACACTGCATTCTCCCTTGGATGCACTATGATCAGCTGGGATCACATTGGCCTTGTCATCTACTAATAGCTTTTTCATTTGAAAACAAACTATCCATCAGTTCAGTGAAAAAATAAATAAATAAAGGTACTTATCGCTGGATTGATTTCTTGACTTATTCAAAATGATGGATTTGGTGACCCCATGCAGGCTGGGTATAATTTCATGCTTTATTTAGATTATGTGCATCACCATGCCTAGTACATGGATATTAATCATTAGCTACAACCTCTTCATTTTGATTCAATTTAAAATTCATTTGATGCTGATATGTCAGTGTGTCATATAATGCATTTTGTATTTCTATTCAGGTCTGGAAAGCCCTTCCTGGTATTGTCAGACTCACAACTTCCTAAGCCTTTTCTTCTTGATCCTCTGTCACATGGTACCTCCTCAGTCACCCTTCTCTGACTTGGAATTATTCTTTCTCCTTTGTCCCTGATAAGCTTTATGATCCTCCTTCTCAAAAGCCCAAGAGTAGAAAGATACTAATAGAGAAAATGATTGATAAGTGAGATTTGAAAGTTAAGCTATCATGCATGCACAATAAATGGTACTTAACTGAAGTCATAAGACAGTCAAAAAAACAACCCAAAAATCAGGAGAAAAAAATAGACCATTATTAATATGAACATAAAATGTTTTGCTAAAAACTTGATGTCCTCATCTTCTTCACTTTGCTGCTATCAAGATACCCTGCAAACTTTCCTGATATACTTCATAAACATATTTTGAAAAATACTAAAATAAGGTATCCAATTCCATAAGTTGAGATATATCTATCTGGGCTAAAATCCAAATCATTATTAATTTTCAAAAAATTATACAACTTTTTAATCATTAGCAGTATTCACTGACTAATGCTGAATTTATATAGTAACTCATTTCAAAGACATTGTTAGTATCTTAAGGTAGAAAGAACAACAGAGATCACTGAGTCAAGGTGTTGGTTTTTTGCTTTTATTTTCTTGGTTTGTTGTTTTTAAGGTATAGAGTGATTTTTCTCCATTAAAATTACATGTGAGTTCGGCTTGTGTGGGCCCTGGGGGTGTGTGGATGAGCCAGCTGGGCCAGGGAGTGGCTGCCCAGGAGTCGCCACCCCTAGCACTAAGGCTGGGACCTCACTCTTTTCCTGCAGCACCCTGTAGCCAGAAGCGCCTTCCCTTTAGAAGCTGCTCCAAATAGAGCCTCCTCCTATCTAGACACACTTGCTCTAATCCTGCAGCCCCAACCCCCGGGCCACGGACTGATACCAGTTCTGTGGCCTGTTGGGAACTGGGCCACACAGCAGGAGGTGAGTGGCAGGCACATGAGAGAAGCTTCGTCTGTATTTACAGCCACTCCCCATCACCCACATCACTGCCTGAGCTCCACCTCCTGTCCGATCAGCAGTGGCATTAGATTGTCATAGGAGCACGAACCCTACTGTAAACTGCACGTGCAAGGGATCTAGGTTGCACACCTGAATCATCCCAAAACCATCTCCCAACACCCATCCATGGAAAAATTGTCTTCCATGAAACCAATCCCTGTTGCTAAAAAGGTTGGAGACCGCTGCTATAACCAGCTGTGTCTGGCACTGGGCTGGGTACCTGCAGGTACAGCAATGAACAGGACAGACACATCCAGGTAACACTCTCTTAGGGAACATTTCATTCTGTCCTCAAGTCCTGCTGAACAATGAGGTGAGAAACCTTACAGTTGCAATGAGTGTGGTAAAGCTCTCTGTTCCAATAGAAACCTGATCAATTATCAGTCTACACTAAGGAGAAGCCTTATGAGTGTGATTAATATGGCAAGGCCTTCATTCAAAGTAAATGACTTATATGACATCAAAGCTTCCACCCTGGGGAACATATGTTAATAAAAATCATATAAATGTGGGAATTTGGAAAAACCCTCAATCAGAACTCTTAATTTGTTGACTACAAGCAAATTCATACCAGAGAAAAACCTTTTGAATGCAATGTGGCAAGGCATTGAGTCTGAGTAAATGTCTTACTCTATGCCAGAGACTTCACACAGGCAAAGAAAACCCTATAAATGCGATAAACATGGAAAATCCTCAATCAAAACTCACACCTCATTATACACTAGATAATTCACACTGGTGAGAAACTCCAGAAATATAATGAGTATAGGAGAGTCATCAGTTACAGTGCCAGCCTTATGGTACATCAGAGAACATATTCTGGGGAGAAACCTTATAAATGAAGTGATTGTGGGAAAGCCATTAGATGATTGTGTGAGCCATTATAGCGCACGGCTTATAACACACCAGAGTTCACGCTGAAGAGGAGCCCTGTGAATGGAGAGAGGCTTGGAAAAGCTTTCAGTCAGTGTTCTATCACCATCAGTCAACTTTGCTGGGGAGAAGCACTCAGAACTGGCTCAGCCCATTTCTTAAAGTGTGGAGCTCAAAGGCAGAGAGCACAGGTCTTAGGTTTGGGTTAAGCTTTCTTTATAAGAATAATCTCCAACCGTGTCCTCACTGTCAACCACTAATCGCAAAGGATCATTCTCTCCTTCCCTCTGAGTCACTAAGGAATGGATCAGGTGGGATAGTAGAGATAAGTTAATGCAATCCTCCTCCACTATTGGGAAAATGAGAACCAGACATTCATTTACTTATAGGTTTCTTTTTAAACTATTTTTAGATTTATGTCATTAATGTGTGCTTCTCAAGGACAGAGGTCATATCTTCTTTGCTGTATTCCAGTTTTTCTTATCTTCTTTCCTGGCTTCTGGATTTTCTAGCTCACCATTTACATAAAATCATTTTCCAAGCCTCCGATTAATTCTCCCTGTCTCTTGGCTATGGCCATCTCAACCCACTTTATAACTTCTACGCTAATCTAGTATTTCATCACTTGCCTTTTCCTACCTAGAAAGCCCTTTATCTGCCCATGTGCCAATCTATGTTCTTCACGACCTTCAACATCCAGTTCATCTCTAAAAGATTTTCCTGTTCAAATGTGCCTTCATTCAACTGTGGCATATTGCCTTGTGAATTATTTTTAACTTAACTTTCATGTATATACTGTCAATCAACTTTTTGTAAGCTTTTTGAGAGCAGATACAGTGCTTCCTTTTGTTAGCATATAGATAATAGCTTATGCATAGTAGTTGTTGAATATATAACAGTTTTGATAAGACTCAAAAATATATTGCTTGTGAAAACCAAGATATGAAACAATAAAAGTAAAATATTCCTAAGTGATTCTTGCAGCAGAACTTTATTGCTTAACAAGCAACTTCACCCATAAAATTATAAAACTCTAATTGATTCAGTAACCAAGGGTTTGTCTTTAGTTAAGGATTAGGTTAGATTTGTTTTGATAGGTCAGTTAAGAAATAGATCTTTTCCTCTCAGCTTCTGTCGATTTCAGACTTCTCAGAGATAATGACATTCAAACTGATCCTTCATCATGTATTGATGCCGTATTTTACCAAGTTGATTAATTGAAAGCATCGAGTCCTTTTCTTTTCTTTGGTATTGATTTGACTCTTTACTGTCAACATAAACTCTTTCATAGCCTAACTACATACGGCCTTTCGATACTCAAACAATTATAAGAAAATAAAAGGAAAATAAACAACAAGGAAAGCAGGGTGGGAAGTAATCAATATATAGCTGAAGATAGAAATGCAAAGGTTGGAAGAAATGAGAAGATGAAATATACACTGTACTGTTATTTGTAAAGACAAGAAAATGTGCGTTAACAAAAAGGGAAAGAGAAATGTATTAATTTTTCAAAGTACATGAGTATCAGGCATTGTAAAAGCCATTTTATATCCCTTAGCTCATATATCTATCACAAAAATGAGCGAAGTAAGGATTGTCACCTCCATTTTACAATGGGATACAGACATGTTAAGTAACTTGCCCAAGGTCTCACAGCTTTTAAGCTGTACAGCCCAGATTGGATCACAGGTCTTTCTTAAATCTCTAAGTATGCTACAAGGCAGAAATAATTGAAAGGAAATGATTTTTTTAATAGCAATTTTAACTTTTATCTATGAGTCAACTAGCATAAGCACGATACTTACATACTGCTTAGTTTATTTAAACCTACATATCACTATCATTCAGTGAGGAAAAAAAAAAGTTGAAGATTTACAATCTGCCAAAAAGCTGAGAACAGTTTTGAAGGAAAGACTTTGGTTGATAGACTAAAGTTTTAAAAAATAAATATGCTTCTTTGTTCTAAAGTGTAAAAATTATTCATATGTGTTATATTTGCTCATATAGCAAATGCTGCAAGGCGCTATGATTTCAGAAAAAGGGTTCTTTTTGCTTTATTTTGCTCACTATTTTTCTCTTTCCATAGGCATGTTCATATTTCACATCTAATGCTTTGCCACTGAAGATTACTTTCATCAATGCTAATCCAATGGGCAAAAACATCAGCATTATTTTTAAGGTACAAGTAGCCCTTCTAAAACACCAAATTGATTCCATAGACAGAACTATTGATTTATTACTCACAAGAAGAAATTATTGTTTTCCTTTGGCAGCAACACAGAGATTTTCCAGTTATTTCAGATTCTGCTTTTTTGCAGAATTGTACTCCATGCCAAACTATGATTGGCAATAAATCAAACATTATTGGCTCAAACCCAGGGAACCGTCAGTGTAAAACTTAAGAGAATATGTTTCATAAATAAAATTATATGATCACTTTTAAATAACACAGAAAGTAGAATGTGTGGTGAGCCCCTAGAAGGAGAGTGTTCTTTCGGTCTGGATACCGAATTAGGCTAAAATTAACTGGAATTCAAATGACATAAACTACTTTAACATCAAATTCTAACCTGCAAGAACTTGCTTATTTTAGTAATTGAGTTACTTTTCTCTTTTAAGTAAAAAGTATGAGCTATTTCTGTCTTCATCATGAATCCCCTGGGAAAAAATAGAGTAAAAGGCAGTAACAGGGTTCTAGACAGGTAGGAAAGAGGGAACAAAGAGGCAGTTATAAGTAAGAAGTGAGAATTCACCATTTATCCAGTTAATTTACTCAGTTCTCCAGCCAAGCCATACAACAAGGTCTCAGAGTGAATTTTTTGGTGGCTGCTACCTATTTTGGAGGATGATTACTGCACCTGTACTTTTGCTTTGACCTGTGTAACCTCAAGAATTAGTGTACCCCTGACACTGTATTTTTGATGAAGAAAAAAAAAAATCTTACCTTGGCAGGATTTTCTGTGCATCATTTAGAAAGCATTTTCAAAACCAGCTGCTTACTTGTTTAAAAGCATAGAACTATCTTCACCCTTTGGACATATTCCATTTCTTTCACCTATGCTAGAATATCATCCCTTTATTATTTATTATTATCAAAAAATCTCTACGTCTGTACCCCCTTAATATGCTGAAATAAAAAAAATTACAACATCAAAAAAACTTGTTTTCTCTAAAACTTTTCTAGCTGCCTTCATAATAAGAGAAATCACTGATTTAAAGTCTGACGAATCGTATGTATGCAATTTACACTCCTAGTCAAGAAGTTCTTGATATTCTAACTGCATATCAGTGCGTAGATTTATGGCATACCAAATAATATTTCACTCAGAGAGAGGACGAGTTTGAAATTTAGATAAACATTCGTCCAGCCTCTCTTCACTAGACTTTGAATGTAAGAAATTGCACATGGATAACAAACTGAAAATTATTATCAAGGAACAACATTCCAAGCAGTGCTTCTAATTTGATGGTGGAAGCTTCTATAATCATTTAAAGGGACGTTCTCAGTGTTTTGATTTTCTATCGGAAACACAAGGTACATTTAGTGCTAATGAAACAAGTGAAACCACTCTAAGTCAGGCTAGAAATGTGCCCAAGAAAAGAAATGACATATACCATATTTGAATGCTTTTAATGGAATTCAAGGAGAAATCCAGAGTCTATAATTTTGTTTTTAACAGGCCGGAGATGATCTTCGTCAGGATATGCTTGTTCTGCAGATTATTCAAGTGATGGACAACATTTGGCTGCGGGAGGGCTTGGATATGCAAATGATCATTTATAGATGTCTCTCTACAGGAAAAGACCAAGGTCAGTATAGATTAGAAAGTGGGTTGGCTTACATTATTTATCTCACTCATTCACTGGCAATTTGCCACAGAACTTTCTACAGCTTTCATTTCAGACTATAAATTTAAAAATCCAAAGAACTATAAACATTCATATTTTTTTAAAATAATTATTTTCAAAAATTGTAAGCCAACATAATTTATTTAAAACATTATACACTTGTAGATATTAATTAGGACTTTCACAATCAAAATGTTAATTGCAATGTGTTCTTCAGTGTGTCTTAAAGAGTTAGTCATATTAAAAACTTAGTCATTTTTTTCTCATTTTCTCAGCTAATAATAGAAAAGCCTACTTATTTAAAAAAAAAGTACAATTGTTATCTTTTAACATAAAATTTTTTTTGAGATTTCAATGATTTGTTTTACTAAGTTTCTTTTATGTAATTTTATTTATTTTAAAACAACCCCAAACTCACAGAAAAGTTGCAAAGAACTTCTCGTTGTTCCTTTCCTCTCCCCCACCCTCCTCCTCCTCCTTCTTTCTGAATCATTTGATGCCCATCACTCCCAAATACAACCATCAAAATCAGTAACTAAACCCTGATACATTACCAACATCTAATCCTCAGACCCCACTCAAGTCTGCCAGTTGTTCCGGTAATGCCCATTAGAGGAAAATGTTCCAATTCAGAAACATATCTTGCCTTCAGTTGTCTCATCTCTGTTCTTTCCTTCATCCTGGAATCATTCTCTAGCTTTTCTTGGACATTCATAACCTTGACTCTTTTGAAGAAGGCAGTCTAATTATTTTGTAATATGTCCCTCTGTGTGAGCTTGTCTCATGTTTTCTTATAATTAGGTTCAGGTCATTCAGTGTTTGAAAAAATATAGAAGTGATGCTGTCTCTTCACATTGCATCTTATCAAGTGGTGAATGATTAATATTTGTTCCATTACTGATGATGTGCATGTTGATCAGTTGATTTTTTTCCTTTATTGTAGTATAATTTACATATCATGCCTTTACTCCATTTTAAGTGTACAATTAAATGATTATTAGTAAATTTACCAAGTTGTACAGCTATTCACATAAATCAGTTTTAGCGGATTTCCCTCCCCCTATTGAGACCCCTAATTCCCTTCCCCAAATATATTTCAAGCATGCCCCTCCCCTCCACAGTGCTCACCACATCCCTCAGATGTGGGTCTACCCTCCAACCCCCAAATCCCTAGTGAACACCACCACCATTTGAGCACCGTAGTGTTAATCCGTCAGTACCAATTTGATGGCGAATACATGTGGGCCCCATTCTTCCGGTCTTGTGTCACCTCTCTTTTAACACAAAATTTACACATTGTCAAGTGCTTAAAGGAGTTCTGGAAATTCTAAACACATTATAAAATCTACATTTAACTTCTAAAAGACTTTTGAATAGGTATAATATCAACAAAGATGGCCAAACATGTAAATATTCAACATATGTCAGCATTTCTTTTCCTTTATAAAAGCCAAGAAATTAATATGGAAATGTAATTATACTTATCTCCATTTTCAATTAAAATAATATTGAAGTCCTCCAAATTATTACTAAAACATCAGAGATAAAAATTGTACTTAATTACAATAAAGCTAAATTGAAGAAACAGCAATTCCTAAGACAATGTCTTTTTTACGTCTGGTCATTGCCACTTAGAATTCTATGAAGTTAATTGATATGAATTACAGCAGGTATAAGCACGTAAACAAAGGGATGAAATCATAGAACTCAAAAAGGGACCTAGACCATGTAGTCAATTTTTATTTTTTAATTCAAGCAGAGCTCCAGTTTAAACCTATTATCACGAAAGAACTGTCACTGCCTGTTATCTGTTTCCTGAGGTCCTACCAGCAGGCTCAAGACACCAAAGTGACTTCAGATTTTAGATGCTAAGCATGGAAGCAACACCTGTTAACTTGCAACTTGATACCTCTGAATGACTCCACTGCAAGGGATACTACCCACTTATTTTGATTCTGATAATAGGGCTGCTTCCGTGCCAAGGATCCCAACCTGAACACTTTCTACACTTATGGTTCCTAAAAGTCTTTTATTATCTCTACCATGAGATTATTTCTTGCATTTTACCCTCCCTTTTCTCACATAAGTGACCTAATTTTTTTGTATCCTAACATGCCGAAAAGGTAAGAGTAAAGCTAAATGATCCAAGCTGAGCTTTTGATGTTACCTGGATCATCTTTTCTTCAGAAATTGAATAAATCACTAACTCCAGTGGAATTATTTAATTCCATCTAGTCATTTCTGTCTATAATCACAGAATATAACCAAAGCTAAGTCTTTTAAAGTTAATAAAAATGACTATTATACTTGCCCCAAGTTGCAGATATCATAAGACAAAGAAGCTGTTTTTCCCCTCTATCTACCAACAAGTTCTATAGTTACAGGTTTTCAGAGGGCATTATACTGACAAAATTCTTCTTCAAGAAAAATAGAGATCATTAAAACAAATGTCATTTTTAGAAGATTAGGTTGCATTTTTAATCAGGTTCCAAGGCTTACTGAATACCTACTGTTCTCAAGAAATGTCACAAAGTGAGACAGGGAATGCATACTAAAATGAGCTCGGTAGAGCTGCTGTCCTTGAGGAAAGTTTACTCCAGTCATGAAGTTTGTATGACCTTATCAACATTATTGTTGATTGTCATTCTCATGCTGACTTTATGATGTCCTAGGAGTTCTAGGAGAAATTATCAGGGCAAATAAAAATTCTTTAGGATGTATTTTATCACTGATTCTCCAACTTTGATGGCATAAAAATTAGTTAGGGAAATTGGGGCAGGAGATACAACCAATCCCAACCCATATGTACTAAATCAGACTCCCCACGGGAGGGAGAAGGGCTCAAGTAACAGTGATTGTAAAAAGCTGCTTTGGTGTTTCTTATGTACCTCTGTCTGAAAGCCACTGCCTTCCATGACACCACCTTGAAGAAGTTTATCCCTAAGAGCCTTGCTACTTAAAGTGTGAACTACAGACCTGCAATATTGACAGCACCTGCGAGCTTGTTAGAAATGCAGAATCTCAGGCGCCACCCCAGCCCTACTAAATCAGAACTTCCACTTTAACAAGATCTCCAAATGATGTTTATGTGCCTTAGAATTTGAGAAATGCTGCATTACAAAACTGTAACAAGTTTTTTATTATTACCTATTACTTAATGAGCACAGCACTATGTTAGAAGTATTTAAAAGGTGTAGGATATACACGAGCTTAAAATGTATGAAATAATTTATGTCCTAGCACTCTGGAAGGCCGAGGCGGGAGGATTGTTCAAAGTCAGAAGTTTGAAACCAACCTGAGCAAGAGCGAGACCCTGTCTCTACTAAAAATAGAAAGAAATTAATTGGCCAACTAAAAATATATATAGGAAAATTTAGCCAGGCATGATGGCACATGCCTGTAGTCCCAGCTACTTGGGAGGCAGAAGGATTGCTTGAGCCCAGGAGTTTGAGGTTGCTGTGAGCTAGGCTGACGCCAGCCACGGCACTCACTCTAGCCCGAGCAACAGAGTGAGACTCTGTCTCAAAAAAAAAATTAAAAAAAAAAAATAGGCAGAATTTAGCCACCATGATTGTTATATTCATAAATTAGGTGCAAGTTTTTCTGAATAGTTCAGCAGTGCAAGGCTTGTGACCAGTGGCTTGGGATGTAGCAAAGATTAATTCCCTGAAGACAAACGTAGTCTGAAAAGTAACATTGCTGCAGCACAGTATCTTAAAAAGTGCAATAATCTAAATCCTAATTTAGGACATGGTCCAAGGTGAGCTGGCACCGAAACACCCAGGAACCAGGTCAAGGTTATTTTCCCTTAGGAAATATTAAATAGAGGCACTGGAAAAAATGAAGAGGGAAATTTCAGGATTAGAAAGAAGAATCACCTATTGACACTAAACATAATGTTTTAGATCTGCCATCCTGCTTAATGTATATGAGAAAACCTGGGAAAGAGATGAATACTTTTGGGGGAAGAGAAAAAATGTCATGATGTTAAGGATATTCCCAGGACTTGTCTCTGGGGTGTTAAGTTTCTTTCGGGTCTAGAAATGTAGATGCCCAATGACCACAACTGGACTATTGGATATTAAGAGAAATTAAGACTTCAAACCAGCTGCCATTCTGCACAGAGAAGTGTTTTGTTTATCATCACCATGATTGGTTTGCTTGTTGTTGTTTAATTTGAATGCTTTTAAGGTAAACCATGAAATAGTCAATTTAAAAAACTAAACCATCTCTCTATTCATATGTTTATGTTATTATATATTTTTCTCTCTGGTCCCTGTGTTCATTTGGGTTTGTAACTCTTGCAATTGTTGAGATTGTGAAAATCAGAAAGTCTAGACTTTAATTTCTTTTAATGACTGCATTTACAGTACTGTACATTACAGGTTGTTTTGTGGATATTATTCCTGAGAGAGTTTTAAGTACTGGATTTAAATTGCTGCTCTGTATGGAATAAAAATCAGAAGGTTTAAAAATATTTACATTCCAATAACCTTAGGACACAATGAAAAAAGCCTTGATGAATACATGGCCAGTGGACAAAGGTCCTATTTAAATTCAATCAATATATGCTCCTTTTAAAAAATTGACATTATGGTTTCTCTTTGAAGTTCACTGAGAGGGAAGGAGCAGGTGGCTTTCTGCATGTTTACTTGCAGAGCTATTTTGTTCACTCCCAGAAATGTAACGTTTAACTGTGAAGCTTTTGTTAACCTGAACATCAGTTTTTGTAATATGTATGAAATGTTTGTTATGGAGATTGTATTTGGCTCACTCAGCTCATAAATATGTTATCCAAGCTTGAATGTCCTCCCTTAAACTGTAAATGAGTGTACCAGCCTTATAACAATTAATCCACCACTCCATTGACCCAGTGGAGAAACCATCCAAATCAACTCTCTCTACCTTAGTTCAACAAAAAATATTAAAGCTGCTTCTGATAGGTCCAATCCAAATACAAGTAAGCCTCATTGCTCCCCAGGATTTCAGAAGAATTAGAAAAAAGCCATCTAGATAAGCCTCCTTCAGAAGAGAAAGTTTGGAAAGGGGTAATCCAAGTGGTTCTGACAACTATTGTTATTGTTACCTATGACAAGATATATTTTCTAAGGATTCCTCTTCCCCTGTAAACAAATAATTGTTTCCATAATCTTTTTTTTCTTTCCATCAACCAGGACTGGTGCAGATGGTGCCTGACGCTGTCACCCTAGCCAAGATCCATCGCCACTCTGGACTGATAGGACCTCTAAAAGAAAACACAATTAAAAAGTGGTTCAGTCAGCACAACCACTTAAAGGCAGATTATGAAAAGGTTTGTCATGCCAGAGATCATTTTAAATAATGTACTTAAATAAGAATATGCTCTGGTTCATTAGATATTCTGATTTATGGAAAAGTAAATTAAGTACGCCTTGAGTTCTAATTCACTCAGTCATCAGCTTAGTAATAATGACCCAGTGTAAATGGTGTCTGAACTAGATAAAAGTTTCTGTGTTTGGTTTTTCTTTTGGATGCAATCCTGGGCAGTCAATAAGACTCTCTTTGCTTAGCTGTCTCCCTCATAGCAATCTCACTCCAAAAATGATGCCCCTTGAAACTACCACCTTCAAGTAACCTCACCTATTTGTGCGCAATCTCCAATTTCTATAAATATCCCTTCTTCCTTTGAGATACATGTCTTCTGCCATGCTCTATTTTTCATCTCCAATTCTCTCATGGTTTGCAGAATGCAAAATAAGTTTATACACACACACATACACACATATATATGGAAGAATTTTACAAAATATGCTGTTTATTTGACTGCAAATGTTTTTCTCCCAGTTAACTTCATTCTGGCATCTGGCCAGAGTTATGCAGGTTCTGCTCTATACCAGGGCTCTTTCTTGGCTAAGGGGATGAGTGTGGCTAGAGCCAGGCCTTATTTCATTTACCAAGCCATAAATTGGAACAGCTGGCTCCACCCAGAGACAGGGTCGCCTGTGTGCCAATTTACAGAAAAGCGCAATTATGGGCTAACATTAGATATGGTTGGAGCTGTCCCAAGCACTGAAATTTCCTTATTCTGGGAAGCTCTTCAGTCTTGGGAAAACTGGGATGATCAGTCACCCTGGCTAGCATGGGCTGTGATAGAGACCCACTAGTTCATCTGTGCTATACTTCTGTAAGATTGGAGTGGAGCAAAATACAAGCTTTTAGAGGCCAAATAATAAAGAATTAAGTTAGATTATCTTGAAATCTGCTTTTTAGCTATTCCCAAAATTATGACTTGAGTTTTGCAGAAATTCCTGTGGTTTTATTTTTTTAATGTTTCCATATACATTTGTTCTTTACAACTAGCATGTTAAGGACATATTTTGTTATCTTCACTTTATAAAAGAAGGAAATCTAGATAGGCAAAGTAAGTGACTTGGCCAGGAACTTGGGAGACCAGGAAGTATCTGGCATGTACTCCAGTGACACAGCCTCCCACTCCAGCAAGGCAGCCCGCTGTGCTAGGAGAAGCATAACCTTGGCCCAACCAATTGCTATACTACCAAGTTGATGAAAATGACGTATACCCAGGAGATCATTTTGGAAACAATGAGTATTTTTGGAAAGAACGCTCTGTTCATTACAGAAACATAAGCCACAAGTGACTTAGTGGTAATCTGCTTCCACCTACATAGGCATGCACCGATACATATACTATACCAAAACATTCCGCACATCAACTGGGTGACCTGTTTGTAAAGGTAAACATAAAATGTTACGTATTTCTCAGTATAGCTTTTTCTGTGTTCCAAAGTTTCAAATATTAAAAAATTGATATTTTAAATTTATCTGGGAATAGGCAATATTGGGCCCTATTGTTCTTTCTCCTTTTACTTTGAAAAAAAAATTCAATATTGTATATTTGGAGCATCAAAAAAATCACACTAGGAAACCTCTCTAGTAAACCATAAAAATTAGCTCCCTCTTAATGAAAAAGATATTTTCCCCAATTTCAATAAAAACATTAATCTATTAGGCTAAAGAACAGATTGTTTAATGTTCTTCTGTAGCATATCAAGAATCAGCCACTTACCTATACCCTTCTCTCTACTGAGATGTAAAAAATTTGCTCTTGATTATGTAATTTTGCTTTCCATTAATATCACTCACTTTGTACCATTACCTCTGATGCTAATATGTTTCTTCATCTTTTTTTGTTGTTATTTTTGTGTTACTGTTTTAGGCCCTGAGGAACTTTTTCTATTCCTGTGCTGGCTGGTGTGTGGTAATGTTCATCCTGGGAGTCTGTGACCGTCACAATGATAATATCATGCTGACAAAGTCAGGCCACATGTTTCATATTGACTTTGGAAAATTCTTAGGTCATGCACAAACATTTGGAGGGATAAAAAGGTCAGTGCACAAATGTTTATTACAGTAATTAAGCAATGCCCTAACCAATATGCAATGACTTGCTCCCATCTCCCAAATCCCCTTAGGTAATATAAGCATGATTATATATCTAGTAAGATTGAAGGAAAGTTTTTTTTCAATAGATTTTTAATGGAACAAATTGTGTCCTAAAATTGTTAGTGGACTAAATTGGCCTTCCCCCATGGATACTAATCCTGTTCCAGTCTGAATTGTTTGAAATAATGTTTTTATTTTCCTATAAGCCTTGAATGAACAATGAGGCATGAGTTGATGGTCTCAATACGTCTGGTATATTGCCCAAAGCACATCACCACACTGTTCTTCATATCATAAAACTAGCACACTTCCCACACTGAATTAGCCTTAAATCATTCCACACACATTTAGTGGGCACCTACCATTCAAGAATACAATGGTAAACAAGGACGATACAAACCTTGATCTCTTCCTAATGGAGATGATAGACACATTAAGCAAAAAAATATGACAAAATGAGAAATTTTTTAGGAAACTAAAACAGAGAAATGGGATAGAAAGTGACTGGGTTAGAGATATTATTTTAAAGAGGCCTCTTGGAAGAGATGACAGAGAGCTGTGTAATTAATGACCACCTCGTGGAGATCCATAGAAGAGTATTCCAGAAAGAAAAAACAGCAAATACAACAGCTGTGAGCATGGAAATAAGAGTGGCATGTTCCATAACAACAAAAAGGCCTGGGGTCTAGAAGTAGGATAGTGAGAAACAGGCAATAGAAGGTAAGGGTGATGAGTTTGGTGGAGGCCAGACAAAGTGGGGCACAGAGGACCTGGTATGGAGTGTGGCTTTTATTTTAAGTTCAGGGGGAAACAACCATTGATGGATTTCAGGGGATTTCAAAATCTCTCTCCTGATATCCTGAAGTAGAGCGCAGGGAAGAGACTACTGCAATAAGGAAGGTGAGATTTTAATGATAAAGGTAGAAGTGTTGAAACCTGACAGACTCAAAATATATTATGAAGACAGAGCCACACAACCTGCCAATTGATGGGACACTGCTGTGATTAATGAATTGGGGGATGGGCACGGCAGATCGGAGAAGAAAACATTCAAGGATGACCTCTAAATTTTTCATCTTGGCAAATGGGTGACTAATTTTATTATTTACTGAAATAGGAAAGATTGGTGAATGAATAGGTTTTGTTTCGTTTTGTTTGAGCTGGAGGCAAGGAAATCAGAGATTGGAGACTAAAAGTCCCTGACTTTAAAAAGATACTTTATATTGGAGTAGATCAGAACATTCCAAACACTAATTAGCCACTTTTGCTTCAAAGCAGCCTCTCAGTGGAAGAAGAAATACTAATGTCTTCTACATGATAATGTGATAATGTGATAGAACTTATATCAGATGCCACAATCTGGTATTAAAACGCCAACATAAATTACATAATATGCCTTCATTCTTATAAGCTGATACCTCCTATTTTGTAGAGGCATATAAATGGACTGATTCACTTTTTATTACTTTCAATACATTGCCTTCTTTAATGAATAACCTCAGAAAAATCCGCCACATATTCATTCATTCCTTAAACACCCACTGAGTATATGGTCTGTGTGCCAAGGACCATGATAAACATTGGGGATACGAAGGTGAATAATACACACTTACCAACTCAGTGGGGTTTGCTCTCATGAGTACTGGGAAGATAGACACATAAAAAATTACTATAAAATATAATAAAGGCAGAGATACAGAGATGTACAGAGCGTTAGAACATCATAGAGGAGGGATACTTAGCTTATGAATGACAACTGTTAATTAACATACTTGTGTGTATATATAATTCAGTCATGTAACATTTTTTCCCCTGAATCCACCCTTTCTTAGAAAATTAAAGATTAAGTTAGTTTTGACATCTTTATTTTTTTTATTTTGATGTATTGTCCACTGGGAATTTGGGGTATCCCTTATTCACTTATTCCACCAGTGTCTGTGTTGTCCATTGGGGTGGTTAAAAAATAAATGAAAATATTCCAGATCTATAGAAAAAGTTCCACTTGCAAGACATAAAAAGTAAAGAAAAACTTACTAAAACAGTATGGTAAGTGTATGGACCAAGGTCTATGGAGAAGATGAAGCTGGTTTGTTGATGTTATAACAGCTACTGCTACTTCTACAGTTTGGAAATTTTAAATATTTCTTATGCAGCCTTGCAGGTAAATTAAAAATGTACCCAGTATACAGCCTCACTCATAATAGGTTCTTAATATTTATTGTTTACTGAATTAATCAATAAACCAATCACAGGCAGGCCTTCAATCATTCAATAGTTATTGATTAGATGAATGAAAATGAAGTTGCCACTGTCTTCTCTTGACCTTATTGGATATTGACCACCAGCCAAGGAGGCCAATAGCAGCACCATGATCAATTTGGATTACTGTTTCCAGGATTTATCTCCACCAGTGGCTCCCATACGGCTCATTGGTAGTGTCTCCTTGGATTACTTTCTTGCTACTGATACTTCTGCCCTGAGTTGGTTTAATGGCAAAGCTGAACTATTCCTATTCACCATATCTTTTGAATTGTAGGCAGCCTCTGATATTTTTCCTCCAAGGCTCTTTCAGCTGTTTCTAGAGTTCACTGAATATTGTTTCATAAGATAGTTGACTTCTTCATCTTCGGTCCAGTGATTGTCCTTATTGGTTGCTAGGCACACAAAAGGTCTCTTATTAATATAAATAGGGCCTCTGTATCCCTTTAGGATAAATGAACATTCTTATTTATATTCCATTTATTACATTATAAAATTTCTGGAAAACCTAGCCTCACCTAGCTTCTATTCACATACTCAGATGTATTAAAAAGTCCCTCATAATATACAAAGCCAGGTATGTAAATTATGTGCAAGGACTATCCTAATGCCCCATAGTCTAACAAGACCACATAATACTCTAACAACCACCAATAATAACCCCAGGTCATACTCTCTAACATAAAATGCTGCACCCACTGGGAGTACCAAGTTTATGTGTTCCGGGTACATGTGTTTCTCTCCACTCCTTAACAACATGGAAAGGGGAGAGAATATGCATAACTTTTTGTGGTTAACAAAATATTATTAACATATGTTGACTAATTTCACTTCATTATACAATTGCATAAATCATTTTTTCAACCTCACATAAAAAGTACATTTTCCAGTTGTGGGTAGATAATATAAAACCCCTTCTAAGTTGCAGATTTACACCTTAGCTAAGGATACAGAACTTACTAATGGAAATCAGCAGGCCAATAGAGCAGAAGTATATGCAGTGTATATTGGAGTAGATTTTTCCTTAGTCCTTGGTATCTTTAAGGACACAACAAAGAGGTGACATTCTCCTTACAGGTAGAATCTTGAGAAAGAAACTGATTTCTCCCTGGGCATTGCCCTTTTATGCTTACGCATCCATCACCATTCCAGAACATTTCACACTCAGTATCAGTGTGATTCTGTTTAAGAAATGTTACAAACATTGAGCGCTCCTGATTCTTGCATTAAATTGAGTCAGTAAGGCCACATTCTGATTTGAAGTCCACGCGCAGATGTCTCTGAACAATTCCTCTGAATTCAGTTCTCCAGAAATCCAGAGAGTTCGTCTCCCTGCTTAGACCAACTCTGAGCCTCTCTAAACTTCCTAACTTGTAAGAGAGAAAAAATAGAACATTATGAATATGACGAATTTCACATTCTGTATATAAACAATCTGTTCTTATTGCCTTTTATCATGAGATTAGATAAAGAGGATTTACGCCAGCCGATTAAATCAGAGGACAATTCCGCCCCAATATTACTTGATGGTTCTTGGGAAAATTTGCCTAATTCCTACAATGGAAAAAAATGAAGAATTTCCCTAGTTTTCTGAAACCAATTTGCTTTTGAACTAATGCTCAATAATTATCTTCATTTTTAAATTTTCTTTCACAAAGATACAAATTAAAGTGGTTAACAAATGAAGCATCTAGGCCAGGCACGGTGGCTCCTAGCACTTTGGGAGGCCAAGGTGGGAGGATTGCTTGAGCTCAGGAGTTCAAAACCAGCCTGAGCAAAAATGAGACCCAGTCTCTACTAAAAACAGAAAGAAAAAAAAAAAAAGCCTGTAATTCCAGCTACTTAGGAGGCTGAGACAGGAGGATCACCCCGGAGTTTGAGGTTGCTGTGAGCTAGGCTGATGCCATGGCACTCTAGCCTGGGCAAAAAAAAAAAAAAAAAATATATATATATATATATATATATGCATCCACAATTTTTCACTTAGTTCTCCTACAATAATTTCTACATAGTCACTTTTCATTACATAAAAGATATTTTTGTAGTAATAGTAATAAACTCTAAATTTTAACTATAAATTTTTGATTGTGATACTCTCTTACAGAACAGGGAAATTTTAAAAAGGCCTTTTTATTAATGATATTTGTTGCTCTCCTAACTATTTGTTTCATTCTCTTATTTCTTTAGACTATATTTCCATGATGTGTATGGACTTTAACTCTGGTAACGCCAACCTTGTATTAAGTGTTTCTTATAGCTAAATGTCTAGTTAATTTTAAAGACAGTATGACCACTGGTTAAGGTCAGGTACCATGGAGACAGACTATGTGATTTTTTTTTTGTTTTTGTTTATGTATTTATTCAGTTTTATATTTTAAAAAGTTATTAACGTTATTTTTGATTGACAAATCACAATTGTATACATTTATGAGGTATAATGTGATTTTTTGATATATGTTTATAATGTGGTATGATTAAATCCAGTTAATCAACATATTTGTCACCTTGCTTACCTATCATTTTTTTATGATGAGACAGTAAAAATTTACTCTGTTAGTTATTTTCCAATATATAATATGTTATTATTGACTATAATCAACATGCTGGGCAATAGGTCTAAAGCCTAGACCTACTGTCTATCTGAAACTTTGCTCCCTTTTTTTTAACCACTCCCTATTCCCTCCCTCCTCACCCACCCTCAATCTCTGGTTACCATCATTCTACTTCCTATGATTCAACTTTATTAGATTCAACACATGAGCAAGATCATGTGGTACTTGTCTTTATGCACCTGGCTTATTTCGTTTAGCATAATGTCCTCCATATTCATTCATGATATCATAAATGACAGGATTTGCTCATTTTTTAAGCTGAATAGTAATTTGTTGTGTATATATATCACATTCTCTTCATCTATTCATTCATTGATGGTCACTTAGGTTGTTTCCATATCTTGGCTACTGTGAATAATGCTGCAATGAACATGGGTGTGAAGACATTCTTTCAAGATACTAATTTCCATTGCTTTGCATATATAGCCAGATGTGGGATTACTGGGTCATATGGTAATTCTACTTTTAGTTTTTTGAGGAAGCCCCAGACTTTTCCACAATGGCTGTACTAATTTACATTCCTGCCAATAGTGTAGAAAAGTTCCCTTTTCTCCTCATCCTCTCCAACACTTACCTTTCACCTTTTTGAGAAATGACATTGTAACAGTTGTAAAGTGATTTCTCATTTTGATTTTAATGTGCATTCCCATCATAATTAGTGATGCTGAGCTTGTTTTCATGTACCCATTGGTCATTTTTATGTTTTCTTTTGAGAAATGTCTGTCTTTGCCCATTTTTAAGTTGACTTATTTGTTGCTATTGAGTTATTTGAGTTCCTTGTATATTTTGGATATTAATTGCTTATCAGATGTATGGCTTGCAAATATTTTCTCCCATTCCGTGGGCTCTCTTCAATTTGCTAATTATTTCCTTGGCTGTGCAGGAGCTTTTTAGCTCAATACCTTCAATTTGTTTATTTTTGCTTTCGTTGCATATGCTTTTGGGGTCATATCCAAAAACTCATTGCCAAGATCAATGTAGAGCATTCCTTCTCAATTGTACATTCAACAACATCACATTGGTAGCCTGAAATTAGCCATGGTGGGAGTATTTACATCACAGAAATTGACAAATGCCACAAATCAGAGCTTTTTCTCATAAAAAGAAAAAGTGAGCCACTTATTAAATATTTATCACCACATGGCAGGATATAAATCCACTTAAAAGAGATGAAAAATCATTCCAGAACTCAACAAAATAAAATTCAATTTCTATGCTTTTCTACCAGGATGATAAAAAATATTATATATTGGTCTTATTATAATATGATTCAAAACCCTTTTTAGGTTTTATCCCAATAGATTACCAATCACCTAATATAATTAATCTCAACATTTTCATCTCAATACTTTTCATAAAATTCCTCTTATCTATAATCATTTTGACATTAATAGTTAACCACACTGATGTAAAAAATTTTTAAGTTTAATTTATAATTTGAGTATTATACTATTTATATTCTAAGTTTATATTCTCAGTTTAAAATCATCTTTAAAAAATTTCCTTGAACCTGAGGTCCCCAACCTCCAGGGCCTCGGACTGGTACCAGCCCAAGGGCTGTTACAGACCGGCCAGCAGAGCTCTGCCGCTGCCCCCTCCCTGCCCACCTCCCACCCCATCTTCCATGAAATTTGGGAAGCAAGGGGGCCGCAGAGCAGAAGGTGAAGGTGAGCATGGGCAAGTGAGGAAGCTTCATTTGTATTTACAAACGCTCCCCATTGCTCACATCACCAGGCCTGAGCTCCACCTCCCCTCTTCCCCCTCCCCAGTCCCTGCCAGTGATGGAAACATTGTCTTCCATGAAACGGTCCCTGGTGCCCAAAAGGATGGAGATGCTAGATAGGTATTAATGATCCCCTACATGCTTTAATTACTGTATTAGTGTTCTTTGAAATTAGATGAGCCTCATTGGTCTGTTATTCACATAAATATTTACCTAGAACATCGTGGATTTTTTAGGTCCGATGGAGGGTAAAGAAGTGGCAAGGAAATGGCCAAGGGTGGAGAGCAGGAACTGAATTGTAGCTAGAAACCAAATGCAGCTAGGAACTGTTCCCTGGTGGGAATATACATAGTAAAAAGTTCCTAGTAACCTTTAACTGACCTAGAGCTCATTACCATCCAATTAGCATAACATAGGTGGAGCTTCATGAAGGATTCTGGGGAAGACACATGCACATAAAGGGAAATTGTTACATAACCTGCCCTGTTATGTAACTTTTCATGTAACACCAACCTGTCAATCACCCCAAAGGCAGGAAAAAACAACCAATCCTGCCAGGGGAAAGGCGGGACACACTAGTGGGCTTATAAAAGGCAGCATGTGCTCAGCCTTTGGTGTCTTTCTCCACTCTGACTCATTCCACTCTCTCTGGAGTGTATTTTCACCTTGTGTAGCTTCCTTCCGTACTTTCATTCTTTCTTTTATGTGGTAAACTATATAAAATTGCTGTGTCTCCGCAGACGAACGTAACAGTTCCTTTTCACTCAAAGCAGTATTTAGTATCATCTGAGTTTTCTAGAAGGAAAACACTTTCCAATACCTCTCCAATGGTGAATGCTTTAAGGAAATCTTTATATCCTAAGCACCTAGCATCGAGCAGAGGTACAATTTCAGTTGATTGAAGGATCACTCTAAAAATGTCATCAAATTTACTTCTCTTGACCTGAAACAGTATAATCATTTTTCTGAAGATATAATTATTAAGAACCTGCCATATTCTGTTACCCTTATCTGGAAATTTGCCAAGGAATATTGTTATCTGATGGTCACTCTACATGTGGAAGTCTGAGGTATGAGACTCAAATTTGGAGCATTTTAAGTTTTACAAAGCCTTCTGCCAGCCACAAAGCCAATCCTAGGCAAACTACAGCTAGCATTTAAATAATGCTTTAGATTTTACAAAGCACTCTCACACAGACCATTTCGAGAAACAAAGTTTGTTTTGTCATTCTCATCTTCTCACTCTCATTTCTCCTTCTTCTGCTTCACTTTATCATTCCACTATGTTTTATTGCCTGATTTCTTTTCAATAACCCCCTTATACCCACCCCTCATTATAAGTAAAAAACAATTTCTCTGAAAAGAAACCAAAATTTTCTTTATAAATAGACTGTAGATTTTCAGATGAAAAGAATGAGCAATGATTTAAAAGGGAAGAAAATTTTGTGAGAGAGAGGGAATAAAAGACAGAAAAAGATGAAAAAACCAATTTATTTGGTATAAGGATACTGCCTTCTCGCCCTCAATGAGCCTACGCTTCATTGTGAACAAAGCAAGCTTAAGATGGGAGAGAATGCTGATTCTTCAGTCAGTGTAAGGAAAAATGTGTCTGTGAATACAAGCATCTCACGGCCCTGACTCTAAATCTAGCTTTTAAAGAAAGACTGCAAAAGTCTTCTAAACATCAGCCTAGTATAAAAGCTTCATCTGATGTCCAACTAAAGAAACAGTGCCCTGCTTCTGTTGCTGGGGAAACAACTTATTGTGTTAAACTTAGTAAGAGATAAAATGTCCATTTCTCAATTCATACATAAATTTTGATCATGCATATGGTAACTTTATGGATGATATAAATGTTTTTCAGAGGTAACTTAGGGTATTCTTGATTTTCACCTTTGATCTGATATTAGAACCTGACCCCTGTTTAAAATGTGGTACCCCAAACCAAATTTTTACCTAAGTATTAATAGCATTGATAATGTTTTCCTCATATTCAGACTAACTTCTGCTCCAAGAGTACACTAGAATTCCATGCAGAGCATAGCTGTGCTCTTTCCTCTAAACTCAAGTTTAAAGGGAAAAGACATGGAGATTTGGAGGATCTGACCAGTATCTTTCTGTCCTAATGAAATCTTGTTCTACTATAAACTGAGACCCAACATATTAGGGAAGTAGGACGGATAATTTTGAAGAGGTAACCACTTCTTTCAAATAAGAGAGTTGATGTACTTAAGCCTGAGAGGGACTCCAGAGTCAGTATCTAAAGTTATTAATCAGCTAAAGATCAGGGACTTCCAGGAGTCTAACTCAAGACACAATGCATTTACAAAAGAAACTGAACCATGAAAAAAAAAGTGTTTTACACCTAAGAGATTATTGGTGAGGCTCACCTTAGTTAATAATTGTCAAGAGTTTAGATATCTCACAGGGCATTAAATGCTCTTTCTGTAACAATACATGCACCCTTATGATCTCCTTATACTGCACATATGAAGCTTACTGTGTTGTCTAATTATCCAACGTTCTATCCTATCCAATCCAATTTGCCTTCTCAATTAACTCGTGAATATTAGACAAGAGATTTTGTGTTCTTTCTGTTGGAAGAAACGTAGGGCATTTGTGATATCAGGAAAACTGTGAGCTTAAACATTTTCTGATGTACTTTGTAGTCACTTATTTATATGTTAATATCACCATTCACTATTATGGGATTCTGCAACTTATAGAAATCTTTAAAAAGATATATCTTAATGTCACTATGTTATTTCCTAGGATTAAAAACATTTTAAATTCAAAAAATTAATAAAAATAATTTCAATAGTAAAAACAAAATTTGCCCCATTGCTGAGTCTTAGTAAAGACTAACTAAAAAACTTAACATTTTAGTTTAGGGTACAAATACATTATTCAAATGCTCAAGTCTTTCAAACCTCGGACTAAAGTTTGCATACTTCCATTTACTGACTACCTCAGTTGCGCAACAGTAAACTATTGGCTGAACTACAGGATAAATAGCTATGTTCAGAGTCCAGCAGACAGATTCTACTGTCATGAATTCTTGATAGAGCTCTGTCATTCCATTCCACTCTCCATATCCTCTACCTCCATCACCAACACTGAAACATGTAGCTCTTCTCACATTGTTGTTTTCATACAGCTTATCATTGGCCTGGCATAAAGCAAGTTCTGTAGTGTGGTGCTGCATCACCAAGTGTAGGGAATCAGATTCCAAAGGAAATAGTCAAAAAATACCCCTTAAAACCCCATAAGTACTTGCTGCGCTTTGGCTTTATTAGCCCTTACGAAAACTCTTTGAAGTAGGTACTGTTATTTTCTCAATTCTACAAGTGAAGAACTAAGACAGGAAGAAGTCTTAGTTGTGATAACTTGTCCAGAGTTGTAGGTAATAGATAGTAGAACCATTGGAAGATGTCATGGTATTTCCATTTCTCAATAATCCCAACATAGCCTCTTTTCTCTTCAGCATTGGGACAGATGGCTGTTTCTTTAGTTAGTACCAGATGACACAGTTATCTCACATTTATGGCCCTGACGTATGTTAAAATCATATCTTTAAAAAAAACAATCAAATGTCTTGCAAGATGATTGCACTGCAAGAGGCATGAAAAACCCAAGTCCAAGCATGAAAGTAGCATCTATGTGCGTTTTCTCTTTCAGCAAAAAGTCAGGCAAAATTGTTTACTCCCTTTTAATTTGGTCTTACATTAGAAAAATTGAATAAGTACAGTTAAGCCAATATAAATTAAATGCTTATAAGGTGTGACTCTAATTTCAGAGACCACCAGAATCTATCCTATTGAACTTAGTATGGCCAAAGACCACACTGAACTTTTAGAATGAAGCCCAGTGATACTATCTAGACTGCATAATTCACACTTGAGGGCATTGCTTCTGGGAATTATTGTGTATTTAAATAGCTTATGTGTTCAACACTTAAAAATCAAATATCATTCATTTTTTTAGTATGTATTAATGCGTATTTATTTAAGGAACAACCCAATAAATGAATCACTGCTCATTTTAAGGATAGAGCATGTCACCTATTTCAGAGTTCATTCATTACAAATAGCATGCTTTGTCCATTCCCTTAATAATGTAGTTTAGGATAGGGTCATTTCCACTATCAGAGGTAGCGATACTAAAAGGATTTCAAGAGGAAGTGTGATATGAATAAGACTTTACAGTAAGGACTGGACTTAAATTAGTGGGAAAGAGGTGAAATATAGCCCATTGTAGAGAGTATTATGAATAAAAGTGTGGAGACAGAAGATAAGGATGTGCTATAACCCACCCATCTGCTTCCTCTGTGCTACACCATAGCAGCCAAGCGCTGCAAGAAAATGTCACACTACAGAGCAAATACGCATCACCAGTTTCAAATGGGCCATACTCATGTCCCAACAGTGACACTACATTTCTGTGGCCATGTCACTATTTCACTTTCCATAACAATTTGTATTTTATCCTCTTAAGGATAACCCTCAGACCACTTCTACCACCTTCCTACTTTTAAGCAGATGACCACACTCCTAATTTATTGAGAAAATAAAACCCATCTGAACATAGCCTACTTTTCTACCCAATATAAATCTCCCACACTTACTTACATCTGCACCTAAACTTATTCCTTTATTCTGTTCTAATAGTAGATCTATTTTTCCTTTCTAAAGTCAATCCCTCCATCCGTGCTTTGGAGCCATTTCCCTGCCACCCTTCCATGAACGTTATACTATCAATAATTCATTTTTTTCTTGCATATTTATTCTCTCCTTTTCAAATAATCTTTTTAAATAAGCTTGTGTCTCCAAAGTTCAACTAACATTGCCTCAAAGCCCCCAGTCTTGGTGCTGTTTTGCTCACCTTCACAAGCTTCCTGAAGGAGTTGTCCATGAGCTCTTGATCTTCACTCCCTATCTCCCGTTCAATCCACAACCACTTGATCTGGTTTTACTCTTCATTACTTAGTAAGATCAAAAATGACCTTCATAATGCTAAATCTAACAGTATTCATTCCTTATTTTGCCTAATTGATCTGCTAATTTCAACAGTGTTGACTAAACAGTGTTGACTATTCCTTCCTCTAAAGTACTCTCTTCACTTGCTATCTCCCCCTCCCCTGCCCGCTAGAGACAGCATTTCACTCTATTGCCCATTTGCCCAGGCTGGTCTCAAACCCTGGGCTCAATGATCCTCCTGCCTCAACCTGTCGGGATTGTAGGCACACATCACAGCACATGGTCCGATTTGCCTTTGGTAGTGGATCGTCACCATCTACTTTTTCTCTCCTTAGTATCTAATTCAAGATGTTTTCTTTCCGCAAAGCCATCAAAAGTTAGATCCCCCAAGACTCATCTTAGTGCTCTTTTCTTCTCTATAGTTTCCACCAAACTGGTGTCATTTACACCCAAGGCATCTATCAATATCTATATCCAAATGACTCACAAAATTATTTATTATGAAATAATTATAGACCCACATGCAGTTGTATGAAGTAATACAAAGAGATGCCATGAACCTTTTGCCAGTCTCACCCAGTGGTAGCATCTTACAGAATTATAGTACAGTTGTCACCACCAGGATATTGATATTGATATAATCAAGATACAGAACAGTTTCATCACCACCATGTTCCTTCATGTTGCTCTTTTGTAGTCACACCTGCTTCCTTCTTACCCGCTGCCCAGTTAAGAAATTGCTAAGTGGTTTTCCAGGATGTCTGTACCATTTTACATCTCCACCAGCAATGTATAAGTGATCTAGTTTCTTCACATCCTTGACAGCATTTGGTATTGTCATTATTTTTTATTTTGGCCATTCTGATAGGTGTGTAGTGCTATCTCATTGTGGATTTAATTTGTATTTTCTTATTGGCTAATGATGTTGAACATCTTGTCATGTGCTTATTTACTACCTCTATATCCTCTTCCATGAAATGCCTCTTCATGTCTTTTGCCCATTCTCTAATTGTGTTGTTGATTTTTTACCATTAAATTTTGATAATTTATACATATATGTGTGTATATATATATATGTGTGTGTATATATATATATGCCAGATGTTATTACTTTGTTGGCTACATGGTTTGAAAATATTATCTCCTGGTCTATAGTTTGCCTTCTCATTCACTTAACATTGTTTTTTATAAAGCAAAAGTTTTAAAGTCTAAAAATTCCTACATAACCCTAAATCTCCTGGTTTTTTTCTAAAAGTTTTATAGTTCTATATGTAAGTCTGTGATCCAATTTAAGTTAATTTTTGTGTTAGCTATAAGGTTTAGTTCAAGGTTTATATTTTTACATATGGCTGTCTAATTGTTCCAGCATCGCCTGTTCAAAGGGGTATCCTTTCTCTATTGATTTGCTTTTGCATCTTAGTCAAAAATCAGTTGGGTATATATTAATATTTGTATGGGTCTATTTCTGTGTTATTTATTCTGTTCCATTGATCTATGTGTCTATCCTTCAACCAAGATCCAGCTCCTTACTCAGCTGTGTCTGACAGCACCCTGACGGGGGATCGAGGTACCTCTCATTACAGCCCGGTAAGAGTGGAAGTCAAGGCTGCCCATCTTACCCTTTGCTCGTGTGGGGAAGGAGTAGGATCACAGTTCCTTCTGTGCTGTTTGGCTGGAGTAGAGTGGCTATTGCCTAAAAATTTTCTGTCTTTTTAGGCTGCCTTTTTTGGCCCTTTGGCTAGAGAAAGCAGGCTTTTCTTGGGGCTTTTTTGTCTACACCCAGTGGTATTTTTGGATTTCCTGCTTCTCCACCTCCATGTCTGGAATATATGAGGCAAAAAGAAAACCCAGAGAACTCACCCGCATTATTGTTTCTTGAGTCCTGATATCCCTAGGTAGTCTGTCTTCTTCTTTATGCTTTACAGAGTCATCTTATGTTTGTTTTATAAACAATTTGCAAAGTTTTTAGTATGCTGAGTGGGAGAAACCAGAAAAAATATGCCTATTTCATCTTCCCAGAAGCAGAAGTTTGACTCACAAAATTTTATCTCCAACCTAAATCTTTTATCTATGATCCAGAAACAAGTATCCTCATTGTCAACTGCTTTTATATGTCTCAAAGGCAGATGTAACTGGAGCTCAAAGCTGTGCCCACTCTGAATGTTGGACTATAGTCTTCCTGCTACACAAGAAAAAAGTTTAAAACTCTTCTTGCACTTCTTTTCCCTCCTACTCTAACCATCATGAAGGTTCTCTTGACTTTTTTCTTTTTCTTTTTTTTTTTATTTCATGACATTATGGGAGTGCAAACATTTTGGTTACAAGTAATGACTTTGCCTCACCCAAGCCAGGGCTAGAGGTGTGCCCTTCCCCTTTGAAGTATTTTTTCAGTCTTCCCACCTCTCTGTTATCTATATGCCACAATCCTACTCTAAGCTACTATCATATCTGATCAAAAATTCCTGCAAAAGTCTCTTTCTTGTTTTATCCACTCATATATAACTTCCCTGTTCCAAACACTTGTCTATATTATAGCTGTAATCTTTTTAAAACATTATAATTATTCAATAGGTTCATAGTGCTTTTATGACATTGATTTTTAAAAATTTTTAACCTCACCTACAAACCTTGCACGTATCTGTTATAGATGCTCAATAAATATTTGTTGATAAATAACTATAATGCTCTAAAATTTGAGTGTTTTTGACTAGATTTCAAGTCATCTAATGGATAGAGATATATTCTAAAAATCTATGTATCTTCAGCTCAGTGGTGATCTGTAAGTGCTTAATGATGATGATCTTGGTATTCCAATGATTACACAAGGAGATTGTGTCTACAGTATGGCTAAAAGGGAAGCTTACACAAAAGTAATAACAAACAGCAAGTTATTAACCATCTTATTTCTTATATCAAGAGAACTTATTTATCTCCAAATATATACATTTTTAAACCGTCAACTCACTTCTCAGCCCTACTGGAAATTTATAAAATATTGAATCTCTGCATTTTTAAAGAATAATAACTTCAGATAAAAACTGGTCATAAGTTAATAAAAATATTAACTTTGACTACAAAATGACAGAATTATAACAAATAAGTTTGCTCATATGGCCTTCTTCCATAAATGTTAAATTATCACAAACTCTTCTCTGTATGACCTATGTTAACTTACTGCTTTATTTATTGCATATAATAGAATACCATCAAGGTATTGTTTCAGACATTAAGACTATATAAAGAGAAGGTGGAATATTTCCTTTTCCCTTGAAAAGCATACAGGTCATTTGGGTAAAAAAAAAAAAAAAAAAAAAGGATTCTGGCAAGGGATAAGTTAATTAGAGAAGACTTCTTGTAAGAAAAGATTTTTGATCTTGATCTCTAAGTCAGTATTAGAACATCAGGGGAGAGATGGGGGCGGAGAGAGAGAAAGAGAGAGAGAGAGAGAGAGAGAGAGAGAGAGAGAGAGAGAGAGAGAGAGAGAGAGAGAGAGAGAGAGAAATGCCCAGAAGTAGAAAACAATTTATAGAAAAGCACAGGAGCAAGAACAAGTAGGACATAGACAAGCAATGGTAAAATCACTAATCTAGAGGGGGAAAAAATTGTTGAATAGTCACAATAAGAAATCTCTACAGGTTATTTATATGGCTATAAATGAGAAATTTTTCAATATGTAATTCAGAGTGTAATAATGGTATAAACCCTGAGAGATCAAAGAGTTTCCAATTTTCCTTCTTGCCAAAACCAGTTTATACCTCAGATTTATAAGTAATGCTTAAATTTCAGAGATAGAATCCAATATAATAATGCTATGACCTAGGTTTAGGCTTGCCTTTCAGTGGACATCACAGCTAGAACTTCTATGGCTTATTGGATGGATAGGATTTTTGTTTCATATCTGAGGCTTCTTTTCATTTATAGAAAAGTTTTAGTATAATTCTGAGTTTTTAAAAAAATTTTCAGAAGTGAGCTATGAAAATCATATAGAAAAGACACAGTATTTTTACTTTGTTGAACCCACTGAAAATTTAGACTGTGATAATGTTTAAGCACAAAGTAAAATTTGTTTCTTCAATACTATTACTATATATTTTTTCTAATTTGGCTATGTTTCTTTTGTGTATTTGACTTTCTGTTACGTTGTTTCTGCATCTGATTTATAATGGTGGTTACCATAGGAGGAAATGTGTTATCTCATGAACTTAAGCATAACTGTAGAAACTTCTCAAGACATGTCAATTTTCTCTATTAAAGAGAGAAGAGCATATCCATCATATTAGAAGTGAAATTTTCAGGAAGTTGTAAAAATTAAGACTCTTCTAAAATTCTTTCCAATGTTCCACTCAATATAGTAAATATAACATAGAAAATAGACAGGAAAACTATTGGAAAACAGATTATGAAAGTCTAGGATATTGCTAAAACCCTACCAAAATGCTGGCAAGAGTGATGACTACATGAGTGAGTGATATATAAAAATGCTACCAAGTTCAAAGGTCCACTTAAGGGCTTATGCAGCCAGAGAGATTACATGGATAACGTGGGAGTTACATGGGAGTAAATTAAACTTTAAAATAAGGATGGGATTTTGCTGGTGGATTTTTGTAGAGAGAGGGAGATTTAGCTATGACAAGGTTCAGCTTTGGGAACCCTTTTGGCTGTTTGGGGACTAATACTATTTAAAATTTGGTGAGTACTTACTGCGTTCTAGGCTGCGTTCTCAGCATTTTTACATGCTTTGATCCATTTGATTCTCTCAATAATCCTAGGAGTCAGTTGCTCTTATCTCCATTTTACAAAGGAAAAAATAAAGGCTTGGAGAAAATAAGTCACAGAACCACTGTAGTAAGTGGTAGAACTGTGACATGAAACCCGGCCAACGGGGCCTATAGTCTGTGTCCTCTGCATAACGCCTCTCTCTAATCACAGCAGTCCGCAAATGTGCCACCTTCTCATTAGTGTGTCAGGCATTTATGTACATTTTCTCAGTTAATCATCATAGCAATTCTAAGAGCTAGGTATTATATATCCATTTTGGAGATGAGGAAATTGGGACATAGCAGGTGAGGTCCAGGATTAGAACCTATGCTATATCTCATGTTTTCAACATCTCCCCAGCTTGGCTGAAGTAAAGAACTTGTAAAGTGAATTCATAGAATATAGGCTGGATAAGTCAATGGAGGCCAAATAGAAAAGGATTTTGAGCAAAAATTTAAGAATTTGGACCTGATCCTTGAGACACATGTCTCAGTGTAGGTGCTCAATAAATTTTGTTGAATGAATGAATGAATGTAAAGTCGAGTGAAAGTGTTTGTGTTTTAATCTCTCTCTGGACATTCAGCATTAGCACGGATTACAAAATAAAATTTTAAAATAAAATAACATAAAATAACCACAGCCAAAGAAATATCTTGTCTGCAGTTAGAGTCCACTGCCCCAGATCTGCAACAAAGTGCCTGAATGGTGACTTTCTGATTTGAATATCCATACTTCCAAAAGGCCTGGTTTACTAAGTCAGATTAATAACTTTTCCACCCTATCATATGTTTATTAAAATAGCGAAGCATAGCAACAAGAAGACAATTATTTTTTATTATTTAAAAAAATAACTAAGAGGCTCCCTCAATAATCCATGACTTTTTCAATTACTACTTGGTCTAAACTTACTTGTATTTAGACTGCTAGGCTCAGTTTAAAACATGTTTTATTTCAATCTATTCAAAAGTGTTTATTTTTTTAAATAACTTTTTACCCAAAACTGTATTCCCATCTCTCTAATGCTTCCAGAAGATCTGAGGTCAAATTGGTATCAAAACTCTGTCTTATCATTGTTTCCTTATTTAATGATTGAGACCTCACAAAGAGAGGCATTTCCAATCCACTGTCTGCTACTCTCTGTTAGGGGCGCTATCACTTCATCTCAGACCTGTCCCTGTCTAAATAACGTGAGAAACACTGACAAAGGTGGGGAAACAGGACCATCTTCTCTCTGTCCTTTGTTTTCCTGTTTTTCCATCCTTGAGACTACAGGGTGCAGTATCACTTACTTAATAACATGGTATGCTCATATTCCTCCTTTCTGATCAGTACTTTTACTGATTCTACTGTGAAATAAAAAATAGTCACCTTCCCCCCCTTTACTAAGCATATAACATCTGCTTTTTTCATAGATTGCTTTCTGAAAGAACTTCTCATTACAATATCTTACTTAGCCTTTACCAAAAACTCTTTTCCTAATGGGTCAGCATATTTTATAAAGAAAAAAATGTATTTTTAAAATACTATTAATATAAGATCAAACACATCGGGTCTGTCATTTCAAAATTTAGCAGTAAATATACTTTCTTTGCATAAATATCACTTTCATTATTAATTGGAATTTGTATTATTTTAATGGACAATATTCCCATCCAAATGTAATTTGGAATTAAACATTTGAGACAATATAGGTTGACATTGTAAAATATCTTATCTTTTCCTCTCTGATTCAGCCCAGTTCTTCAAAGCCATCAATCATAATAAGTTTCTCCAGCTGTCCCACAACAAAAAAGGTGCATTTATTACAGTAGACAGAAAATAACAAGAGCATTCAAATGGAAATAAGTTTTCCTAACTGCCTACTTTAACCTTACAAATTACTTCTCCTCCTGCTTATGCTTGCTATTGTTTTGTTATAGGGACCGAGCCCCTTTTATATTTACTTCAGAGATGGAGTACTTTATTACAGAGGGTGGGAAAAACCCACAGCATTTCCAGGATTTTGTGGAGCTTTGCTGCCGAGCTTATAATATTGTCAGAAAGCACAGCCGACTGCTCTTGAACCTGCTGGAAATGGTAAGTCACCTGGGAAAATAACAAAAATAATAAGCTTCATTTATGCCTCTGTTTCAGCAGTCTATTTTTGCTAATGGCTTGGAGTTCCCCAAAGAGCTATTCAAAACAGAAAGGAATGAGCAAACTAAGAGTACCATTGTAAGCTTATAAAGACACTTCTTAATAATTTAATTTTAGTTCACAGTTATTATCTAAAACATTCCTATTCACAACAATATTGATGCATTCAGGGATTATCCCAGTATATTTTGACAATAATTCAAGGACAGTAATTTCAAGGACAATAATTTTCAAAATAATGCCTTCAATTGTTTTCTGCATTAAGATTTTTCAAAAGTGCTTTAAAAATACTATCTCATTTATATGTTATGATAGCCTAATGACGTAGACCAGACAAGGATTTTCCCTGGCTCCCTATCCCGATCTGCAACTTTGATCACTTGTATATTTTCCAGATTAAGAAACTCGGGGTCAAAATGTAAAGTGATTTGCTAGCAATTCAATTGGAGACTAGTATGTTTAGTGGTCTACATCCAGTCTACTGAGCCATGGTCCTGTACACTCTGTGTTGACCAACAGGGGAAAATTTAACGCTTCATTCCACTGTCCAATCCAAAGAGATGGAGACCAGATAGGCCAGGTGAGGAAAGAGAAATCAGATAGAAGTATCTTCTGGGAGAAAGATACAGTGATTCCTTTGGACACATACATATACACTAGTAATTGCAGCAAACTGTAGGAGGAAAACATATCTTTGGTCCCTCAGTATAGGATTTGGAGTCAATTAAAAGCAACATTTAGAGCTTTCAGATGACAATAATTCTACTAGTTGTTGTTAAGAGCACAAACTTGGGGGTTAGGCCTCTCTGAGTTTGAATCCTAGTTTGGCATTATACTGGCTAAATTCCTCAAGGTCTGTGCATAACTCCCAAAAGACTCTATTTTCTTACCTCTTAAATGAAGATAATAGCATCTACTATATAAAGTTGATGAATAATAGTGAATTCTTTGCATGGACCTGGCACTATGCTAACTGCTTTATGTGTATTAATTAATTTAAATTTCATAATAACAACCCTAATAGATCATTAATATAAAGCACTTAGCACAGTACCTATCATTCAGTAGGGTTCAATTGATTTATGTTATTATACTAGATCCTTATTAATTTATAAGAGCACTATCTAATGTAATATCCTCTAGTCACATGTGGTTATTTAAATTTAAATTAATTAGTATTGAATAAAATTAAAAATTTCACACCTCAATCTCACTGGTCATATTTAAATGCTCAGTAGCCACATGTGGCTAGTGGTGCCATAGTGGACAGCACAGATATGAAACTTAAAACAATGTAAGAAAGTTTTGTTGAGTAGTGCTGAATAAATGTTGACTTTGTTGCAATGAAGTTTTGATTTGGATCCTTGTTTTAACTTTCAAACAACATATTCACCTTACTTCTCTTCACTCGGCCTTGAAAAATAAATATTTCTGAAAATATTATAAACATGTCCTTTATATACAAAGATACTTTGGTTTCTTTTCCTGTAAAGTGTAATAGTCAATTATTCATATTAGTAGATCTGCATTCTGTCTCCCAATTCTATAAAGCCATATTGCAATTATGAGATGGCTCATGGTTTACAATCTGTGTCCATATCACACACACATAAAAAAAACTCTACAATGATTAACCCATGACTTTGGCTCCATTTATATAATAAATATGCAGGCAATATCAACTCTAATGTCCTCTTGGACTCTAGCAGGCTCTAGGTCATGAATCCATGAGCTCTTGAGTGCTTCCTACAGGCCAGAAACTGCAGAGGATACATTAACATACGAGACCCAGTCAGAGTCTTAAAATTATCAATTTAATGAGGAAGGTAAAATTTGTTTACACAAGTAACTGAGGTGTCCAGCATTTCTAAATGTCTATAGCGCTGTCGGGGGTGTGGGGAAAATAAATAAATAAATAAATGTCTATAATGCTATAAATAACTGCATATGAGGAGTAGGACCGAATTCTTACCTCTGCTTTAATCAGCCACAGACATTTCAAAATAAACCCAAAGCAGAAAAGCACAAATATATTTATGCTGTTTCTCAGGTAATACTAAAATTATGCTTCATGGTGATTGATCATGTTAAAATAATGTGAAAGGACAGTTTTTTTGAAAAAATAGAGTCAAAAAGCTATTGGTGGGCTTTTTTTTCTTGTTTAACAAACTTTTCTATATACCTTAAAACATATTCAACATATGAGTCATAATACATTAAATAATCATTAAAGTAAAGAGTTTATGTCATATTACTTCACTTAAAAGAAGTAGATCTATGTGGTATTTTAATTACAAGTATTGAAATAATTTCTCATAAATAGTATCAAAATCAGCTGTTGAAAGTTTCTGGTACAGAATATATCCAAAAATCTCCCCATTGTCTAATTATTCAAATCTTAACTTTTAGGCTAAGGAAGAAAATGTGGCAGTGGAAGGCACTAATTCAGAGTAAATCTTACATTTAGACTCTCACAGAAATTGAAGTAGAGATAGGAAGCAACGTGGACCAATTAACCAATGAATAAATACATGCAAACAGCGGTGTGTTATTACCTCAGCTTCTGGTTGTTTACCTCTCAATTTTCTTCTTCTTAACTGTGTATCTTATGGGACTCTGTAGATAACCGAAGTATTTAGTGATGGTTTCAGGCCACACTTTCTCTGGTAAAGCTTCTTATAAATTAAAAACCAAATTTAAATTTGTGAATGATTATTTTCTACATATGCATGGAATCTAGCCCTCCATTCTATCTCAAACTATTTTGTGTTAAATTCTTTAAAAAGAGTTCAATCTACTCCCCATGACCCAGTTACAACTAGAGAAATATTTGCCATGGGTCATAAATTCTGTCTTCCGTGAATGGTCAGTACCCAGGATTAAGAGCCCAAGCATTTGGTGGGTATATTTTGGAGTTAATGGTTCGTTCTTGGTAGAAAGCCTCATGTTTTTAGATATCTGCATTGCTTTTTATTTACTCCTGGGAAAAGCAAGGAAAAAATAATCCATGAAATTCCCATCTTGCTTAAAAGCAACATCTGTAGGCAACCCAAGAGTATTGCCGGCTGAGTTCACTGAAATAAAAGCTTGTATTTCATCAGCTTTTCTCTCTCATTAAAAAATCAATATCAACTATTATGGAAGGCTCCCAAAGAACACAGAGACCATTCACCCAGTTGAAAATGTTTATCACACCCATTATTATATCAAATATTTCCCAGCAGAAATCTTTCTAACTTCTCTATGTGGCAGGGAAGAGTGTCTGCTTTCCTAAGCATAACTTTCAAGATAGATTTGGACTTAGTAAGAGGAGAACAAAAGTGGAAACTTTAAAAATGCTCCTGTCCTTTAAAAAGAGATTTATTTATTCATTATCTGTATCTGTTCATTACCTGTTCTAGCCACCTTCTCCTTTTGTGTTGCCCCAGTTAAACTTATTACCCGTGCAGCCTAGGCTAGGATGCACTTGAACGACATGGCTGTAGGTTGGAGAGCAGACATGACTAAGTGGACTCAGGTGTGAGGCCATCCTTACCCTGTGATGTGCAGAGTGACAACATCTAACGCCTCCTCTCCAAGAAATGGGGCACATTAATAAGAGTGAACTTAGCACTTGTTACCTTTAGTCAGCCACATGATGGGGAGAGAGCTAGGTTCACCTAGTTTGAAATAGTCTGCACTTGGCAGCTCTTGTGGAAAGTGTGGGTGTATCTCTCTGTGTGTGTGTGTGTGTTGGTAGGGAAAGGAATAAGTATAGGGCCCCCTTCCTAAGGCAATGTTTGGCAGAGTCCTAACTAAGCAGGTATGAATCCAGGGTATCCAGAGAAACTAGAGTGCAATTCAGACTGTAGAGAAGAAAGACTGTTCTTAGAAAATGGATGAGAAAGAAGAAATCTGCCTCAGTAAGCGCAAAGATGTCTCTACAACTCTAAGTACAGAACTGATCGAATAAAACTTAACCTAGATTCTATTAATACTTGCTGTTGGGAATGTTTCTCCCTATGGTTGATTTTTTTTAAGGTTGGTAGTCAGTGCTGAATTTACTACTTGCAGGTTTTCAATGCCTATTGGCATCAGATATTTTTTCATTCATCCATTCATGCATTCATTATTCCACAGACATTTATTAAGATCTAACTATTAATATTTACAAAACACCATGCTAGACAATAGAGTCAATTTGATAAACATGCACATAAACAAAACACAGGCTAGGAAGTAATAAATACTGTAAAAGAAGTAGAACCAAGATAAAATTATACAAAGAAAGCAATCACCAAATCTCATTAGGAAGACCAGTGATGCTTTAAAGGGAAGAAGCATTTAAGCTGAGCCTGGAAAAAGAATTTCAGTGGACAAGGAGGGAGAGAAAAGGCATTTGTGGCTGAGAGAAAAATGTATGTGTGGAGGTTTAATAAGCACAGGCATGACATATTGGAAATAAAGCGAATCAAGGGTACCCAGTCTGTGATGCAGATGGAGATGTCTATAGAAGATAAGGGTGAAATGATAGGTCACAGTTAGATTATGCATGGCTTTATGAACAGAATAAGGATTTTAGCTTTTGGTACATAGATACTTGAGCAACTGGGAAGTTTGTGTGTCTATAATGAGGGGAGTCCCATCATCCGGTTTCGATTTTGGACAGATAACTCAGAGGTTATGTGATTAAAGAGATGGACTGGAGAACAAGAAAAACTTTATTCAAGAAATCCAGGCAAATGAAGATGAGGAGCTGAGCTAGGAGGATGATAATTACAAATGAAAAGGGAGAATGAATCCAAGAGACTGTTGAGGAGTTTTTAATGGAATTAAGTGACTGATGATGGGAATCAGGAAAAAGAAGAAATCAAAGAAGGTATGAGTTTCTTGTTAGGTGGACAGTTGTGGCAGGGTAAAAGGAGAGATGAAACAGGAAAAAGGAGGAAAAGTTTATAGGAGAAGAGAAATTACTCAAATATAGATATCATGGACTTAAGATGCTAATAGATCATCCATGAGGAGAGACAGTTGACAACTCTCTAGGACTACCTGATTCATCTCCATGGTTTCAATTATCATTTATATGCTAATGACCACCAAATCTAAAATTTACAGCTGTGTGCTTTGGACCCCTCTCAGCCCTCTCAATATATCCAATCAATCACCCAGTTTTCTCAGTTCTACTTCCAACATATATTAAAATCCAATGACTTATCTCCATTCCTAACCTGTCTCCTAGCCTAGCCTTGTATTTGATCCCACTTTAATCCATTTTCCTATACATAATCATGATGATCTTTCTACAGTACAATTATTAAGACATTCTCTTACTCCCATGTGAAAACACTTAAAGAGATTTCTTTTGCCTTTAGGATAAAGTGCAAAATCTTTAATATTGCCCAAATGTCCTACCCTACGTGCCTTTTCATCCCATCTCGTTTGTCACCCACATAATACTGTGTTCCAGAACGCCACCCTAGATTTTTTATCTGTCAACATATTAAAGACATCTTATTTCCCTCTGTGCATCTATTTATGCTGCTCCTTCAACCTAGGTGGGAATTCACAATAGTTTTTAAACCATTTTTTTCTCATTTCAACTTTATCAAGTTAATCACTTCACCCATTTTCCAAAAGCCATATTCTCACTTTATCCTTTGTTTTTAGGATTAGCAGTAGTGTTCTTAACTTCTCATTGTAAGAATGCCTTTATTCCAGAGCAGAAAATAATTTATCATCTTAGTCACAGAGGTACCGAAAACATTTTCTTCTTCTTTTCTTGCAAAGTTCAAATTCATTTTAGAAAAATCTATTATTTTCTCAAAAAAAATTTTACCTGTAACTAGAAAGAATATAATTTCTTCAGTCCACACTGTGACATAAACAAAGTGTCTTCTTGAAGATTGGCAGAAAAACACCTGTACTTTTTTATCTTTAATAATTTCATCACTTTAATGATCTTTAATAAATACAGTCACCACTTAACTAGGGAAAATTGTGTTATTACAGTGTGAATCACAGAGTCATGAAAGAACATAGGATTAAGAACCAGAGGGGTGAGTTTCATACACCATGCTTACATATTATTTGACCTGGACACATAACTTACAGGTTTTCTGGGATTATGCTTTTCTTCTTTAAAATGAATATTATTATATAATTTTTACGTAACATTTTGTAATACATACAGCTCTTTCTCATTCATTGGCTATTTGATTCTTCTAGAACATGTTCGCTATTTTTATACCTACTTTAGAAATGAGAAAATGGAGGTTCAAAGATCATTCAGATTCTAAATGGTGGATCTAGAAATTCTGACACAGGGTAATAAATTTATCATGCACTATTTTGTGATGAGAATAAAATTGAATTATTAATCCATAAGTACTTTGCCAATTATGGTGTTTTTTTATTTTTTTTTGTTGTTGCTTCTACTACTAAATAGGAGAAGTTAAGAAGCATGACTTCATATTCATTCATGTATACAAACTGAAAGGCATTGCCACGGAAACTTAGGTTATAGATGTCTCTCTGTAGAATTAACCAAGAAAGTTTGTTTTTATCTGCATTTATTGTGTTTTCATTTTTGTTTTTTTGTTTTGTTTTGTCAAGATGCTATATGCAGGATTGCCTGAGCTAAGTGGAATTCAAGACCTGAAATATATGTATAATAATCTTCGTCCACAAGATACAGACCTGGAAGCGACAAGTCATTTTACCAAGTAAGATGAACAGTGAATGTGTGAGCATGCACGTGTGTGTGTGTGTGTGTGTGTGTGTGTGTACAGACCCACGTTCCACATCTGAGAGGATCTCAGGTCGAACAGTCACTGGTTTGAAGCTGCCAGGCTCCCCTGTCCAAAGCGCAGAAAGGGAGAAGGCAGAAGGCCTTAGTCTGTGTTTCTGCAGCGTGTGATTGTTTGCTAACCAGCCTCTTCATCTAACAAATTGCTCAATAAGAGGTCATTGAAATGAGCAAGAGCTGACATAAATAAATCGGTTGTTCTACTTGAACTATGTCCAGGAAAACAATTTAGAAAAAGAGATTTAGGAAGAGATATGAACTCGCTGCTTTCATCTGTAAGACAATACAAGTGTTGGAATATTTGGCCAAAGACCTGTGACTGTCTTCCACGTTTAATCTATTTTTTATTAAACAAGTTTAAGAAAACGCTGGTGTATATCAAGGTGAAAGTCTGATGAATATCAATTAGACCCCCAATCATTGCCAACAGTGCACTTTATAAGATCCTTTTGAATTTTCTTTTTTGAATGGGTAGCATAATTCCAGACACATTTTAGGTGCTCAGTAAATGTTTGCCATAATTATTATCCCAGTAAACAGTTTAAATACAGAAAAACAGCATTTTTTTCTTTTCTATAACCTCTTAATAGTGACTCTTATTTGAATCTAATTTTTAATTGTTCTAATATTTTCAACTGGAAGTTTGTAAAACAGATTAAATTCTCTTTAGCAGAATGTATGCTTTTGGGGAAAAAAGGGTAATTATAATAAAATGTCTCCCAGGTTTTGCTTTTTCTCTCTCTCTTCCAGAATGTACGGTAAGGGATCGCTCCCCATTCCAAGGGTGCAGGGAGGTTCATGGGGATGTCCCATATGCTGGGAGGATTTCTCTTATCTCAGAGATTTCTGTTTCATGAACTTTAATGGATAAGTTGCCCTTGTGGTTGAATAGAAGCAGTATGACAGAATTACAGAATATTAGAGCCGGAAGAGCTCTTACAGTTTTATTAATACTTACTCAGACAATAAACATTCAAATGAGAACACTGAGATCAGGGAATTAAGGGTCTTGCCCACAATTAGCAAAAGTAACAAGAAACAGAGCTCAGACTGGGACTCAGTTCTGATCCCTCTGCTCCAGGGGTTTTCCAGAATTCAATATTGGAAACCATATGATATGATACAGAACACCAGGCAGAGCCTCTGTGAAAAAAAAAAAAAAAAAAAAAAAAAAACCTTCCTGCTATTTAGTTTTTGAAAGTCTAGCATTAGAGATTCATTAGGAGAGTCTGGAAGGTTTTTTTAGTCTTGAAAAAAGAAGTAACAGAACAGTTACCTCTGAAAGAGGCATCTGTTTATATCCATTAACAAAATCACAAATATTAGTTGACAGTGATTGTGGCCAAAGACACTAGCTAGTTTGAAGACTCCGGTAGGTGTTCTAGACCCTTTGTTTCAAGAATCAGGAACTCTCATGTTATCTCAACTAGTGGGGATGGGTGCCTTGTATGAGAAAACCCAGGGAAAGGCTAACCACTGAATCTCAAGAAGAGTAAAAGAACATTTATCACAGAGCCTGGAAGGCTCTTCAGAATTCAAGGCAGCTCCAGGGACCACGTGAGCAGGAATTTGTTCCTTTCACTCTAGCTGTTTACCACTGGTCCAATTAGCTCCATCCAATGGAATGGGTTCACATGGCAGCAGAAATGGCCCGCTCAAGTTATCCCTTCAGGGAAGGATCTGAGTGGGACTTCTTCCTTTGAAACAGGCTGCAGCTTGGCAGACACAACGGCTGACCTGTCAGGGGGGCTGGGCGGGGAGGCAGGAGAAGGTGGAGGACGGAGCTCGTGGTTGAGCTGCAGGGCCCGTGTTTGAGGTGCGTCAGTGTTTGGGCAGAGCAATTATAGCGCCGCAGCTTACTAATGGTCCCTCCTAACACGTAAGAAAAAGGAAAGGCTATATATTGACTTGAATGAGCGAAGTTCTCGCAGGCCCTGGGCAAAGGAAAAATGTGCATAGGCTTTATTTGTCTGCCAGAGTCCTATCCCTTTCCGGTCCCTCTACTGCATCTGACACACCCAGATCGGTAAGGAGCACAATCTTGGATGTGGGTGAGCTTGCCTGGAGTGACTCATCCCATTCGAGAGGGCATGAACTAACGTGGGAAGTAGATCTGAAGCCAGAATCTCACGGTCGTGAGCTAGACCTCGTCATCGTGCCTGTGTCCCGCTGCCAGGCTAATCCTCCTGCATGCGGATGTGATGTGGTACATTCTGTCAAGTAAACTTTCTACAGCTTTGTGATAAGAACTCCACTGCAGACTTAAAAGGAACAGAGTCAAGAGTTTTGTAATCTAGAAAATGTCGTTTCTCTGTTCAATAATTTTCCTTGGTGTGCCATCTCCTTACCTTTTGCTTCCTAGGACTTTATAATCTGATTGTCTTTGTCAAATTTTATTCCCCTCCCCCCAGTTATCCCCGGGTGGATCATTTTTTCAATGTACATTTCTTCCTACTTTGTCTGTTTAACTCCCTTTTCTAGTCTTCCAAGAAATGCTCCCATGGAATCATGAAATTTCTGGAAGAGAAGGGAGTCTGGACTTTTAGTCCCACTCATCCCTTGATACCCTGGACAACTTCTGTGATTATTCCAGTACTAACCAACCTTCTTTTATTCTGCAGTTCTATGGAACATGTCATCCTTTGCACTATATTTAATTTGTTACAGAATTACATACTGTCCTGTATATCACCTTAATTAATATATCGATTGGTTACATCAATCTCTCCCAAGCAAAGCAGGGGACATAGTCCCACGTCCTCACTTCTAAGAATATCTGAAATATGAAATAAGCCTTATTTTAAACAGAAAATACAATTTAAACATCAAATATTAAGTATGTAAAGGGCATTTAACAGAGTGCTTCTTATATGTCAGGCCCTATTCTAAGAGCTTTTCGTACAGTAATATATTTAATCATCATAAAAACCCTATGAGGTATATTTTTATCTACATTTTTTTTTGATTGGTGAGTTGAGACCCCAGAGAATTTAAACAATTTGCCAAAGGCCACAGCCAGCAGGAGCCAGAGCCACAGTTCAAATCCAGGCAGGTCATGCTCCAGAATACGGGTCTTAACCACTGGCCTGTTTACTCAATGTCACCTCTTCCGTTTCAGGCTCTGGAACGTGCTGCTTCATTATTCAGGCCATGGTCTTCTCAGCATTCCTCAGAGCCTGCCCTGGCTGCAGTGTGACCAAGATATACTCCTCACCCTTTCTCGGGCACTAATCCTCACATCCTGAATATACCTTGAGTCTCAGTAGAGGACAGAAGTCCCTTCCCGGGACTATTGTCTCTGTGCCGCCACCACGAGTCCCCTGGGTGTTTGGCTCAGGTTCTGCCATGACCACTGCCTTGGGACACCCCCATGGGATAACTTGGCTGTGGCTTTCTGGTTGTCATCTTCCTTCCTTTTTCTGTTTTGGCTAATTCCCCAGTACCTTGAGGCACTCTCTCTTTTTTTTCTCTTCTCAGAGAAATATCCCATGAGTCTCACTCTCCCTTAACTTCCAAGAGCCTGTCTCAGTAGTTAGTATATTTTATCTTAAAGTCTCAATTACATACCTTTACTTTTAGATATGGTTTCGTGTGCAAATAGCTTGTTGTCTGACTCCTCTCTAAGTCTTACGGGCAGCGCATGTAAATATCACGTGCTGGGGATCTTTTCTATCACACAGCCCGCCAAGCACTATGAGAACCTGCTGTGGTGAGGCAAGAAACGGTCATTGATTGTGGCTGGGATTTTTTATTTTTACTTATTTATTTATTTTTTGAGACAGGGTGTCACTCTGTCACCTGGGCTAGAGTGCAGTGGCGTCATCATAGCTCACTGCAACCTCAAACTCCCAGGCTCGAGAGATCCTCCTTTCTCAGCCTCCTGAGTAGCCGAGACTACAGGCACATACCACCACACACAGCTAATTTTTCTATTATTGTGGAGATGAGGTCTCACTCTTGCTCAGGCTGGTCTCGAACTCCTGGCCTCAAGCGATCCTCCTGCTTCAGCCTCCCGAAGCACTAGTATTACAGGCGTGAGCCACCATGCCCAGCCTGTGGCTGAGATTCTTCACCACTGAGAAATACTTCCTATGATCTATCGTTTATATTTTCTAACTTTCTAAAACAAATTATACACTATTTCTTTTGTAAATCTTTAAATAATAATAGAGTGAATTCATGAAAGTAGCCTGGGTTGATTAAAAAGAACAATTTTATGCAACTTTAAATGACACGATATGATTCAAATAAAAATCGTGTGGAGTTGTTTACTTTTCTGTGTGAATAACATTGTTATCTTGAGCTGTAATCTCTGATATCATGTGGATTTTAGAACTTAAGAAGGAGACACCTGAAGTGCAGACCTCATCACACATAATTCACTAAAAAAAAAGAAAGAAAAACACACAAATTCTGTGATGGTTGCATCATTTGTCTTGGTGCTTTGATGAGTGTCATTAACTTGAATACACATTTATACATGTGCATGTTTATATGTAACTATGTATAATTATATAAATATATATAATATGAGCCCCTGTATATTTAAACTCTTCGCTCTCTTTGTTTCTTTGTTCTGATAGGCTAAAAGTGTTTTATGCCACTGTGTGTGCTTATATGACGACTAAGTCACAGATCAAAATAAGAAAACGGAATCCACCCTCCCCACCCTCCTCACAGACTGGGGTCCTGGGTGAGGACTGAGCCATCTGAGACACAGCATGTGTGGCCGCCTTAAGCGCCCTGGTTCTGACTGCAGAATTAGCATTAAGAAGCTGCCTCTCTTGACCCTGTTTGACACTTGCAGGAAAGGAATGGCTTTTCCTGCCTCTCGGAGTGCGTACTCTATCTATGAACAACACAGGATCGTACCTCGCACCTGAGCATGTACATTCAGGGTCAAGAGCCGATCATAAGAGTTTGAAAGGATGCTGCACACCATGTGGCATTAAAAAGTGAATTACAATTAGTGATATCTAGAGGGAAAATAAAATTCAAATTGGTTTGCTGGCCACAAAAGTTTTTCACATCATTGCCAGCTGCTCTCTGTTTCCCTTACTCTTTTCTTCTCCCCTTACAGCTGAGTGCTGTTGAATAGAACCATGCAAGTATCATGACTCAGTCCCCCGCAAATTGATACTCTCATGTAATATCTCTGCAGAGCCCACTGCTAAGCAACAAAGGCAACCATCCATTAAAATGCTGTCCAAATGGGTTATTTCAGAAATTTCAGTCACTCTCAAACATCGGGTTAGCTGTCCTTAGAAACAGATAACCTATTTCACAGACCAGACTGGGATCATTAAGCATAAACTTCCCTGCCTACCTCCCCTCCCACATACAGAGAGTGCTTTGCATTTCATCCATTTCCTCCCTCAAGAGTAGGAGAGGAAATTTTTCATGTATTCTCAGATATTCCGTTTGGCCTGCCATGCAGATTTCTCTAGTTGAATAAATACAAGATCTCCTGTTTTTCAGCTAAAACTGAAGCAAGCTTAAAGCAAAACAAAACCCCACAAAAAGAAACAAATGATTTGCACCAGTGAGTAATTTTGGCAGCAAGAGACAGGGATTCTATCTGGTGGCCTTAGGATAAAGGATATACGTGCACTCAAACTGCAATCTAACAAATCCCAGAAACCAATAGGGCCTGGCTAGTTTCTAAAAGAAACACAGACTTTCTACTCTGTTTATCTCTGCCCACACTTTAATATTTCTCTCTGCCTATTGGCTAGTGTTCTCTAGCGTTAATGCCAGGGAGAGGTGGTCTAATTGACTTAACTAGTTGCCTTTGTCTTTATGAGACAGGATCCTTCATGCAAAGCCACCACAGGTTCTGTTTTCCATCCTTATCCCCAACATGGGCCAACCTTTTACAAAAAACAGCTTAGAGATTCTTCTCTGAAGTTTGAGCTTTAGAAGGAATAATCTTGGGAGGGTCCATTGAGCAGGACAGGCACAATGACTGTCCAACAAGCATGACTTTGAAGCAGCTAAAAATGTTGACAATGTCCAAAGAGAGTGAGCCTGGACTCCACATCATAGACCCAGGCGCTAGAGTCCCTGAGCCATGAGGCTTTGCAGACACAGTGCCAGAAATTCAGTGTTCCCCTCATTCCTCATTTATTTCTCATGGCTAGAGGGTGAGACAAGACTCTTTATGCTCAAATGTCTCAAAATATAGTTCAGTGGTTTTATCTTGCGTTTCTCTTCAAAATTGAAAGAGAACATGGGACAGAGATGCAAATTCCTGGGTTATTTTATCATTAAATTTTCTAGATTTTTTTTTTTTTTTTTTTTTTTTGCTACTGCGAAAATTGTCATCTCGTGGATTGTTGTAATTCCACAAATAAGGGTCAGCATTTTCCTTTGCCTTAGCTTAACCTCTGATACCTACAGAAAAAAACACCCCCAAAGAGGAAAAACACAGAACCAAGAGGAGGTAACAGTCAAGAAGTCCAACTTTCCCTAAATTAAGAAAACAGATTCAAAGGGAAATTAAAACAAGTGAATTTCTCTTCTCATTGTGAACGTGTCCCATTAGTTTTAAATTAATTATAATAATGAATCTGAACTAAATTAACTTTATAAACTGCTTTTTTTTCACCTGCAAATATAACAGCTTTTTATAATATCTGCACTTTCTCAGCTGCATGGCCCAGTCACACTCATTACCAGGTTTGATAGATAGCTTGTTTACTGTCCTATGTTTCTGCAATAGGAGAAACTCTGGTTTTGAATTGTTCATATATAAGGTAAACTGAGAATTTGCCTAATTTGCCTAAATATCGAGTCAGAATACACCTTAGCTATTAAGCTTTGAAAAAAAATATTTTAAACTCTTCAGGAGACTATCAGTCTAAAGGTTAAAAGCATTGGAAAACTTTAATGTACCCACCAAGAGTACCAAAAATCATTAGTTTAAAAAGACGAATAGTCCAGATGGCGCTGTTTCACAACAGCTGGTTTCTCACAATGGCTCTGTGCACCAGTTAATCCTCACTGGTATTCCTGACCCTATACATTGCCTACAGTTGCTATATTCCAATGATTTAACAAGCAACTAGATTAAAATAATTTACTATTTTTAAAACTTTTGTTATATTTTAAAGATTTTTATAACCTTAATTACAGCACCATTTATCACTATTGATTTTTCTATCTTTTTGCAAGTTAAGATTTATTTTCTTGCTTTGCATGTGATTTCATTTTACTATCATCAATAAAATAAGCTGGCTTTGGGGATGGGAATAGAAACCTGGAATATCATTCACTGGCATATCACTTTGTAAGACTAGTCCATCAACCCTTCCCTAGTTCTTTCATTCCATTTGCTCTAATTTGGCCAATTTTGTAAGGTGCTTCCATAAGAAGGTGTAAGAATGACGTATTCATAGCCAAGGCTGCGGAGTCTGAAATTCTTGCTTGTATGATGTTAGGCGCCTGTGATGACATTTACGTAAGACTCGCTGACCTTGTAGTGTGAATTCTGAATACTTGAAACCTCAACTTAGAAAACGTCAAAGACCTTTAGGTTTGTTAAAGCCTTTAAGCCAATATCTAAAACGTAAAATAGGAGAAAGGGGGAAAGAAAGAAAGAAAATAAGAAAATAAAGTCTAAAGCTGCCTCTCATCCTAGTCTCTAACTGTACCACAGTTTCCATTGAATCAACAATCTGTACATTTATTTTCCCTTGTATTCCTCTATGCCATGGTTTGCTATCTTTTAGACTCATACGCATTTATGTCTTTACTTATTTGGTCACATGCTTTCTGAAATAATATTTGCACAATACTGTGCTTTTCCAAACACTTTTCCCATGTTATTTCATTTGATCCTATCAACAGCCCTGGGAAATAGCAAGGTTTAGTATTCAACTTTGTTTTATAGATGCAACAATTGAAGTCATTCAATAATGACTTTCTTAAGATCATGGGCAGACCTGGTAAGTTTGGATTAGAGGAAAGTTGATTTCTTGCATAATGAGTGCTCTTCCCAAAGACACAACTATGCCAAATCATATGGGGAAAAAAAGTCCTGTATATGGAACTTCTAATACCCTGATAATGTCAGATAAATATAAATGTTCTTCAACTTTAGTATTTTCAGATCAGTTGGAAGACCATCATTAGAAAAACATCTGCATGCCTATAACCATGTTTCTCAAGTTGGGACACCATGCTATCAAAGCCACGAGGATTATCGTGACATATCTTTTTATAGTATCTATTTTAGTTAAAGGATTAGATCATAACATTTAAATTTTTGGGTCACACTTGAGCAACCAAAATCATCAGGGGATCTTTTTTCCATATCTGCAATTTTGAATCTTTTAAAATAAAAGTGGCTAGAAAGGAAATTTTTTATTGTGCACCCAGAATAGCAACAATTAGTCACTGAACTCATAAAACTGGACACTCAGTCGGTAACTCCAATACAAAAATAATAATAATAATGTGTTTATTACACATGCCAGAGTCACTGCAGTGAAATGAAGTTTGGCATTTAGATGAAGAAATGTGTTCATGGGAGTGCAACTCACTTGCAACTAACTCTTCTTCTATTTATATACGATGAAATTACAGTACCAGTGGTAAATGAACATTCTCATGAAAATCCCTTCACAGTAAAAGTCCTTTTGAGAAATATTTCCCTGAGACTATTAAAGAGACTGACCAGCAAAAATTATTCTATCAGACTGACAAATGACACAAACAATTTCAACTGTAAGTCAAAATATGCTCTTGTAGAAATTTCCACCAAGTGTTGCCTGAGAACCTTCACTCAATCGCCCACTTCACTGCCCGGTAGACAGCTCTCCTCAATGGTTATTCTGAGCAAGCCCATAAAGCAGTAGAGAACTTTTGTCATTAGTTCAAAAAATATTATAATATTTAATTTGAGGAAAAAAATTTGCTTAGATGCTGAACCGGATGAGGACCAGACCTCCAGGTTCAACCCAGTTTTCTGAGACTGAGACTCAATTGCCCGTTCACAGACAGAACTAGGAAAGCTGTCAGAAGCAGTCATTTCCCATGATTAGCAATTTAAAATATTTATATAGAAAGGTACATAGTTTATCACATAAAATACAATGTGTACACATTTTTAAGATAGAACCTAGACTTAAGAAATGTTACACTTATTATCGACCCCTTTAGACTATGTTGCTTCGCAGCTAGAAATTCCTATCACTTTTTTTTGTTAACCTAATGGTGATTTGTTTGTAATAATTAAAGGGTCATTATCTTTGTGCCTTTATTCCACCTGGGAATTCCACACTAAGTTTCTTGCCTTATTTTTCTCTTAATGACAAAATTGAATAACTGTTCATTTTAGAAAATTCACAATGAGAGCAAAGACTTGGGAATCAGATAAACACGAGTGGAATTCTGCAGTTACTGCTTGCTAGGTGATGTCATCTTTGGTATGCATGTAACTTCTCTTGCTCATTTTCTTATTTATTTCTGAAATAATGTTATTGCTCTTCTCTAAGGATGAAAGGAGATAGACGAGGCATTTAGTGTAGTAGGTGCCAAAGGATATATACTCCCTGAGGGCAGAAATCTGATTTCTCTCCTTCACTTCTACCGTCCCAGCACATAGAATAGTGCCTAGCAAGGGAGAGTTAAAAGTGTTTATCAAGACTGCCTAAAGGCTTCCCTTAGGACACTTAAGAGCTAAAGTCCTTCCAGCTGCTACTTCGGACCTGTAGCAGAAGGATAATCCAGAGCACAATCCTGCTAATGCCGCCATTAAATAACAGAAACCAGGGAGCTATTATCTGGATAAATCAGATCCTCGCAGAGGCCTGAAACCTACTGCTCTCAGGGTCCCAGTCTCAAGTCAGATCATACTTAACAGCACTATTTTGTCTGGCCTGTTAAGTCTGACACCTGAGAGATGGGAGATGGATTTGGGTGAAAGTCTATCCCCAAACCATGGACTTATCATAAAGTATCATCATTCATCTCTAGCTTTATTACATCCTAACTGTTGGGCAATGGAAGAATAAGGCATGGACACAGTTGAGATTTTGTGAGGCTGAGTACTTCAAAACTTAAGGTTTATGGTTCATGGTGTTATCTTCATTAGAAGTGATAGCATGCTGCCACCCTAGAGCTCTCCACTCCAACACATAAAATGTGTTCAGTAAATATTGGTTGGATCATTGTTGAATGAATGAATGGTAGGGTCTCCATAAATCGTGATTAGTATTATACTCCTACTATTACTATTATCCTCATGTCTTTGAAGTGCTGATGAGGAAAGAAATTAATGTTTTGTACTGCACTGTATACCCATAAATTTATAAGTTCAAAGAACATCTTTAAAAATAGAGAACACTGTGGAAATGAATAATGGGCTCAGAGACATATTTTAGCTTTCTTAGCAAGTTTTGGCTGAGACTGATGTATAATAATGGAAAAATTTGGAATTTATTCAAAAAAGTCTAAGACCAGAACAAGATAAATGGGCTTGCATTTTTATAAAATTGAAGGAAAAATTATTAAAAATTATTGAACTATATTTTTAACATTGGGGACATGGCAGATTAGTTGTGAAGAAGGCATTGCATGATAACTTTGATAGATGCCGAACCAGAAAAGTCGTGCTTGATTACATTCAACATCCATTCCTCTTGGAAAACTCTCAGTAAGCTCAGAATAGGAGCAAACTTAAATAAACATCATACTTTTAGATGACAAAAATTACAAGCATTCCCGTTAATTTTCTGAAAAAATTTACATTTTCTATATTGATAGTAAAATTCTACAAGCTTTATTATACTGTTATTTTTTCAACTGAATAATACAGTAATTAAAACAATCCCAGAGAATTAACACAAAAAAATTGAAATAACGAGAGTTCAATAAAATAAGTGGCTACATTATAAACATTCAAGACTCAGTAGTTAAAAAAATTGAAGGGAAAATGTATGATCAACCTTAATAAATACAGAAAATGCAGTTACTAAAATTTAGAATCATTCATTTAGAAAAAACTCTATAGAAATAGAAAGGAATATCATTAACATATAATTGAAATGCCTCAGAAAATATTATACTTAATGGTAAAACATTAAAAGCTTTTCCTTTGTAATCAGGAACAAACCAAAAATACTCACTAGCACCACTTCCATTTGACATTGAACTAGAGGTCTTAGCGGTGTGAAGGGTGACAGATAACATGACTGTGTGCATACAAATTTCAAAAGAATACACAGATAATATTGTTAGAATTAATGAGATTTTAAAATCTACTCATATATTGTCAAGAATTACTTAAAATAAAATTTAGGAAAAATAGCATTTATAATGTACTGTACAAAATTATGCCCAACCAAAGAATAACTCCAACAAAAAAAAAATGCAAGACCTCCACAAAGAAAATTCAAAAATTATATGGACAGATGCAAAATAGAGCAACAGACCATGTTTGTGGGCTGAATGTCTCAATAATGTAGAGATGCTAATACTCCTTAAATTGATTTACAGTTTCAATGCAATACAAATCAAAATCTTTATACATTTGCTTTGTGTATGGATGAGCTTGATAAGCTGATTCTAAAATATATTTGAGAAATCAAAGGGCCTAGAATAGTGAAGAAGCCCCTGAAGAAGAACGAGGTAAAGAATATTTTCTTCTGGATTTCAGATGTATTATAAAGTTCCAGCTATTTAAAGTATCAATAATATAATATTGACACAGAGACAGACAAATAGACAAATGCAACAAAATGAGGAGGCCGGAAACAGGCCTATGCATATACTTGGATTCTTGGTACTGAACAAAGTTGAATAGTAAGAAAGAAGGTCTTTGCAATTTAAAAAAAATGGTTCTATTAATCATTGTACATCTATAATTTGAGAAGCCATGTAGCCATTAAAAATATGAGTCAGGCGGGGCGCGGTGGCTCACGCCTGTAATCCTAGCACTCTGGGAGGCCAAGGCGGGCAGATCGCTCAAGGTCAGGAGTTCGAAACCAGCCTGAGCAAGAGTGAGACCTCGTCTCTACTATAAATAGAAAGAAATTAATTGGCCAACTAAAAACATATAGAAAAAATTAGCCGGGCATGGTGGTGCATGCCTGTAGTCCCAGCTACTTGGGAGGCTGAGGCAGAGGATTGCTTGAGCCCAGGAGTTTGAGGTTGCTGTGAGCTAGGCTGACGCCACGGCACTCACTCTAGCCTGGGCAGCAGAGTGAGATGCTGTTTAAAAAAAAAAAAAAAAATATGAGTCAGTGCTATGACCTGCATTAGAAAGATTATTCATTCATTCAGCAAATATTTTGAGGCCACTTACTATGCATCAGTTATTATAAAATTTTCTTACAAAATATATTACTAAGTCACAAAAAACAAATTACAACATTACATAAAATTGCAATTTTTCTCTAAGTCCCATTTTATACAACATCAAAATCCTTACAAAATTGTGCCTCTTTAATCTCTCAGTTTCCCCTCCTTCTCTCCTCACTTTGTGTCTGCCACATTGCTGTTCTTTACAGTTCATGAAACAATCTAGTCATTCATCTACCTCTGGGCTTCTGGACTAGCTGTTGCTTCTGCCTAAAATGTGTTTCATCAGAAATTTCCATGACCTATTTTCTTGGCAGATTTAAGTCTTTGCCAAATCATTCAACTCTTCTTTTTAGTGAGATTATACCTGATCATCCTATTTAAAATTACAACACTATTATTTACCCTTATGTTCCTTCTCCCCACTTCCTATTTTATTTTTCTTTATAGCACATATTACTTTCTCAAATCCTACAGTTTTAGTTGATTATTTATTTATTATCTGAATTTCACATTTTGTAAACCCTATAAGGGCAAAGATTTGTGTGTCTTTTGTTCATTGCTGTATCCCATCACTAGAATTGCACCTGGTATGTAGTAGGAGTAAATACAGCGTGTGTGTGTGTGTGTATGTGTGTTTGCATGTCTGTGTATTTACATAAATGTACAGAGAAAGCTCAAAAAGAGTAATACCAGGCCGGGCCCACTGGCTCACGCCTCTAATCCTAGCACTCTGGGAGGCC